>JAQQZR010000004.1:9816032-9829166 GCA_030068235.1 Notoglanidium macrostoma
AGATAGATAGATAGATAGATAGATAGATAGATAGATAGATAGATAGATAGATAGATAGATAGATTCATAAGTTTATAACCAGAATGTATATACTTCTGTGAAGCTGCTTTGTGACAATGTCCATTGTTAAAAGTTCTATACACATAAAATTTAATTGAATTATGTTAAAGTATGAGTATCCACAAAGTACATTACATTACATTAAGGTATAATTATGGCAAAAAGAGAAACTAGCTGCGATGGAGTGGTGGAGACAGATGCACGTGCAGGCTTTTTATTTTATAACAGGCAAACAAAATAAAATGTACTAAATAAGCAAAACCAAAAACTTGGAGAACAAGGCATGAAGCACACAACAGACAACAGACTTAGAAAGCAAACAAAGAACAAACAGGATTTAAATAGAAGCACTAGTCAAAGAGAAATATAGCAAAACACAATTTTGAGAAAGAGTCGAAATAATAAAGCTGATGAAAGTCTACACTTCAGGTGCCAAATGCTTAGTCAGTGGCAGCAATGTCTGAGACAGTGGAAACAGATGTGCATCCCTAGCTCAATTTATCAGGTATCTTCAGTTATTGTATTGTACTGCAGGAATTGTTATCAGTGGATCATCAACCAAATCAGTACTACTTTTTAAATCGGTCACTGACGGTCCCCTTATGGTCTCTAATCAGCTAATTGTGCGGCCAGATTCATCCACTTAGACTCCATCAGTGAATTTCCCTTTGGGCATCTTTACTCAGTGCTTCATTGATGCAATGATCATTCAGCATAGTTAGTGTCTGCTTACATACAAATACAGCTTACAGTCATGCTTGCTGGATATATAACTTTCTTTTTCCTACTGTGGAATACAATTCTACATGCGCCATGCATATGCATAACGAAACTACAAGAGAATAGCTACTGTATATTCTATGCTTTAGGGGGGTAAACTATGACTATCGGTTTCTCTATCTGTTTATTGCTCCAAATATTCATATCTATATCTGTATACAGTTTTGACCAGAAAACAAGTATAATCTAAACCTGATTATTTTTTAAATTGTTAAATTAAATGTGAACCTATACCACTATGTCCCCACTAAGTAATTTTTCATTAATATAATACATACCATCAAATTTATTACAGAGCGCTTTTTTTCATGAGACTGTACTTATTTTCTGTTAACTTCCTTCCTTCCACCTGTGAGCATCGGTGTAAATGCACCAACTGTTTTTAACTGATGCACATCTCATGCCACTCTAGCAATGGTTCACTCCATCAGCTGCATATTTGGCCACTGATGAAGAACATGATTGGATTATGCAGCATAAATGACTTCATTAGAATCACTGATCTGCTTATATCAACAGTGTTGTGTGTGTGTGTGGTAGCATGTCTTTGAGCAGGCTGGGGAATGTTTCTTCATACCCCACCATAAAAAACATGATAATTACCATCTCATTATTGCCATTTTTCATCTAATTCCATTTTATATTTATTCAGGGCCCTCATCACCTCCTGTGCTCAGGACCAATCTTTATGCTGCATCAAACCCCTGTCCAGAGGAGCTCAAAGCTACTTTCAAAGGTACCTGCCTGCTGCTTCAGACCCTTTATGTAATGCCCTTCATAAAGTGGACAAGGACACCTGTGAACATGAGCCAGGTTTTATGTCCCCACTAAAAAGGTTTAGTTGGGGCAATATATTTGACTGGAGCCCATCTCCGTCTGATGATAACAGCTCCAAGGCATCAGCACAGCTGTGCCCAGATAACCATGTTTCACTCCTTGGTGTCCTGCCAGAAACATAGGCTATCTGATTTTCCCCTTGTATCTATAAAAGAAACACCTTCACTCAACATATAGGTGTTATTGCACAGTAAACGCAACTTAGTTCTTATTCATAGTTCAGTAGTTTTATAATATAAAAAAGTGATCTGTAACTTCATAAGTGCCAAAGGTACATTCTCTGTGAAGCTAGACTGAGTTCCTAAATGACTCCTACATTTTAAATCTACCTTCTGCTGTAAAGAGGGTTTTAATAGTCAGTAAATCAGTGCTAGGGTCCCTGGCACTTTTTGCAGTACGTGCCACAGAGCAGAAATGTTTCTCGTTTTGGACATTAGTCTGAGGTTTCACTCCCCAGAAAGTGCACTATAAAAATAAATGTGTGAATTCATGTTGACCTGGTGCCAAAACACACCCTGCAGACAGCTTAATAGCCTCCAGACTTGAACAGAGACTGGACTAGGGTGTTCAGTGGAGGCAGGTATAAATGTTCAAGCAGGGCTAAGCCCCACTGTCTTTAATAGATAAAGAACATTATAGCATAACAAGTTTCATTTTTGGCACCCACATAAGATTATTTGCTGTCAACATATATTTTAAGGTGATAGATTTTGGATTTGTATGTAGCCATGCACAACACCACCACTAATGGTTGTAAGAAAAACGTATATAATGGCATGAAGAAACAAGTGAAATCTCCCGTAATTCTTTATCTCAATTTCTGCTTATACGGTATATTTATAGCCCACTTTGTTGATTCATCTGTAACGTCATCAATTGTGATATAGAAGTGTGAAATACAGTCGCAGGTGTAATGAACATGAACAATGCGGTTTTTAACTTTATCATTAATTTTCCCCAACATGCCTTTGTAGGAGAAATTAAAGGTAGATGGACTAAGCAAAGTAGCAAACAAAAGCAAAGATGGACCAACAAAAGTACAAGATATACAAAGGAACAGAGAACAGAACCATGCTTAGAGTTTTTTTATTATTATTATTATTTTATTGAAAAGGTTGCAACTTTTCTTTTGGGATGCTGTATTAATCCCCAATGGGAAATTCTTTCTCTGCATTTAACCTATCCAAGCAGCAAATACACACAAACCCAGAGTAGTAGGCAGCCACATGTGTGGGTTAGGTGCCTTGCTCAAGGGCACTTCAGCTGTGGATGCAGAAGGAAGGGAAAGCGCTGTTCTTTCACACACACACACACACACACACACTTCCTGCCAAAGAACGTGCAGAATCAAACCAGCAACTTTTCAGTCCCAAACCTGCTTCTCTAACCTTTAGGCCACTGCTGCCACAATGCGCCCAAAACCATATTCGGTTACACGGTAACGATTAATGTAGCTCAGTATGTGCAATAGTTTCCCCCATTTCATGATTCCACTGATGAGACATCATGATGCCTTACGCAACTCTAATAGTTTCCTTGTTGGGTTATTGAGAGATATTAGATTGTAGTCCTCCCATCTAACATCACGACCAACCTTCAATGTATTATACAACATGGACAGTCAGCATGAAGTCGCTTAATTGTGTGGGTACAAAAATTGCTAGAAATATTTATGTAAGAGTTTGGTTGAAGTACTAACGGGGGCTTTTAGTCAAGACCTGCAGAGATCTGAGCACACAAGCAGCAATTCATTTTTATTTTCTAAAATAGATTTGAAAAAGACAGATTTTGAAAGCGCACACAAGTAAAGTTCATCCTATTCTGACTGGACGGTTTACATTATGTTTCTCCAGGGCATATTTCCATGTTTCTAAGGTCGGCACAAGCTTTAAACATTCTCCTCACGGTTCACTAAGAGTCATATCAACTCCTGGTCCTATTTTTACATATCCTGTATATGATAAAACTTTCAGCAGACTAGTCGTACTGAACACTCTGTGTGTGTGTGTGTGTGTGTGTGTGTGTGTGTGTGTGTCAGAGACCTGAGCAGTATTTATACCTCTGGAGCACTTATATGCATTTTATAACCTTGAGCAAACTAATGCCTTGGATGATTCATAGTTACAAACAAGCTTTTTCATAGACACCCTCTATATTAGTGTCCTCCAACTGTCCACTACAATAAAGTGAAGCTAGTCCATCTTTTCTATTACCTCTGAATCCTAGTTTCCAGAGGAGTGAGTCATAATATTTCATTTCTAATATCTTTTGTTCCCAATGACTCAACTAATGAGCAAGTGATATTCAGATATTGAGTGTGCAGAGATGTGTGTAGAGAAAGAATGTAGTCCTGCAGTCATTGTATATACCACAGGAAGCAAGGCAATGCTGAATAAACCTGATGGGCACAATCAGTAACAATAGTAGCTGTGATTTTATATGGACAGATGCAATCCTTTTTCATACTGCACAATTCAGAAATCAGTGATTCGGCACCAATACTTGAATGCACAGCAAATCAGCGGCATATTCACACCAATTTTGGTACAAAAAAATCTAAGGTTGAGAGGTGATGTACTGCAGTCTTTTGATGAAGAGGCTTGAATATTAGCACTTCAAGCTGTGTTAGAGTTTGCCTTATTGTGTTTTTGCAAAGAACGAAACAGTGACAGCCTACTTGTCAATATAAGAGCCCTTCTTGGTCCCTCCTGCTTAATGTAGTAGGGTGACCTTGTAGATCAGCAGGTGAGTGTGAATCTGGCTGTGCTGCAGATCCACAACTGGTGCATGATTAATGGCAGCTATGGACCACTGGGACAGGGCATGGGAAAACTTCCCAGCACCTATTCTTTAGACACTTTTTTTTTTTAATGGCTTCATAATAATGGGCACTTTTGAAAATTCCAGCCTAACTTATTGTGAGATTTTATCTGTCATAACTTTTGCTGAGTTTAACCTTGTGTAACTGCAACAGTCCTCAGTGTGTTTTGCTTAATTGCTTGACAAATTACATTGATTTTCCTAGAAATTAGTATTTCATGTGGTTCGGGAGAAAATTAAAGGTCCCATGTTTCTAAGACCAATAATATCTAACAGCTTCATCGCTGTTAAAGATGTCTGGTGGGTGTTATCTTTTGACTGTTGATTCTTTGGTATTAGTTGACTGAAAGCAACACTTATTATCAATGAAGCTAAGCCTTAGGTGGCTGAGGCTACTTTGGCTGTTTTTGAATGCTTTTCATTGTGCCTTTGTATAAAGCATTTAAAAATGCTTACTATGCTTTATCTAGTCTAGTTTGTTCCCAGTGTTTCAGGGGCTTCATGGAGTTCACAACAACAACAAAAACTGCTTACCTCTTTATATCACGCATACTTCAGTTACTACTCTTCCAGTACAAATCTGAATACAGATAAAAATAGTGGCAATGCATGATACCCCTACTACATGCATAAATAATCTATACAAATATACATAATATATGGTTTGTCACCATGCCACCGTGTTAACTATACTTTTTGTTTGTTATCGAAATATTGCTTATTGTGCTGCTAATTATAGAATGTAGCTCATAAATTCCTGCATGCATATGTAAATGTGTCCCAAGGTATTCATTTAAGGGCACATTATAGAGTAAATACTATGAATTATTCAGTACAGACAGTGAAACTAATTGGAAAATGTATGACTGAGATTGAGGAGTTTAAGCCTGGACTTACTTTTAATCCTGGCTTAATTTAGGCATGTCTCCAAGCTTCCACGCTTTCATATATTTTTTGATTATTGAGTCTTTTAACATATTCTTCTAACAGAATTTATTAAGCATTTTGTGAGTTCTAGCTTGACACAGTTTGAGTTGTCACAGTTTGAGAGGCTTCACACATCCAAACCTGACATTTTGATATTTTTAAATCTTGAGAAATCAGCTCTATTTCCAAAGTAGCACCTATTCTCAAATTCCTACAGTTTGAATGAATGCTATTGAAATGAGTACAGAGATTTACAACCACAGTCCAGTTTAACCAAAATACAGTCAACAGCACTACAACATCCAAAAATTGCTCTATGATTAGACACTTATAACAAATATTGTTGTTCTGATACACAACAATCAAATGCCAGATATAAAAATCTGAGGCAGAAAAAGGCCCTTTTCAGAAGGAAATCTGGATGACTTTGTGACAAAGAAGTCATCTTGGGATTTTTTGAGTAGGGGATTATCAACCCATTATCTGAGCTTCAGCCTGGATGTGCTATCATCAATCTCCTAATGCCTTTTCTGTCCTTCTCCTCTCCAAAATTCCTCTGTTTCAGAAATGACCTCATTTATCTTGGAAGTGTTGGAATGGCCATGGCAAAGTTATTAGGCCCTTGATAGCAAGGTGCATAGGGATGGATATGTAATGTGCAATCCTTATTCTTATGGAGATAGATTTCATACTTTGGCTTTGTGTCTAAAGATGAGTTGTACTGGTTCTGTCATATTAATTACTCAATTACATCTATAAATTACTTTACATTGCTTCACTATGTAATGTGCATCACTATGTAATGTGCACTACTTTACATTACAACAGTCTACTTCTTGATGATGATGATGATGATGACAACGATCGATGATGATTATAGGACAAATTCAGTAGTACTCATTAATCATTATTATTATTATTATTATTATTATTATTATGAAGTAGAATAATTACAATTATTAATTCATTTTAATAACTTAAAACATTATTTTTTCACTAAACAAGCATTACCCATGATATGAACCATGATATGTTTCATTACCCATGAATCGATATCTGTTACTCAATAAAATATACTTAGAGTAATGCATTAAGTGAGTAATGTCAATGGTCAGTTAACTGAACACATTTTTTAAGTTGTGATGCATGGGAAACCATGTGACATGATCACTCCAAATACTCACACTAATAGACTAGATATTTGTTTCAAAAACCTTAAACCACATAATTATGGCATACCTTGAACAAAGGTATGAATTCCTTCTCTCCATTTAACCCATCCAAGCAGTGAACACACACACATGAGAAGTGAGCACATGTACCCAGTGCAGTGGGCATCCAGATACTGTAGTGCCTGGGGAAAACATAGGGCTTGTCCGGGATTTGAACCCGGGACCTCTCGCACCCTAAGCGAGAATCATACCCCTAGACCAACAAGCCAGCTACAGAAACAAATTTATCATGAAAAGTGCTAAATAAGCAGGAAGTCACTTAGCACCCATTTAGCTGTGAAAGCACAGGCACACATAAATATATGACTGCCTGGGTGCTTCACAAAGATATTTTCAGCAACTTGCAAATAAATCAATGCCTACCAGTAGCCTTAGTATTGGAAGCAAGCTAACCAAGGCCTGACTGCAACATCACAGTAACATGAGATATGTGTTACAGAGTGTTACTGTGACCATTGCCATCTTAGCTTTTTTTTTCACAGCATGTGCACGCAGTGACTGACACTCCTTTAGACACTCCTCCTGGCTCTGATTGGTTGTTTTGATTCAGGCATGGTGGAGCCAGAGGAGCCTGATTTTTTCACAGATTATCTGACTCATGTACTACTGTCAGGACATAGTGACAGTTTTAGCGAGTATGGCAAAGTTATTTTTGTATGGGTCACCTACTGCAGCATTAACAATACATTAACGCTTTAACTTCATAATTAGTTTCTTACAGACAAAACAGAATGTCTATTGCAGGGCACATTTCTACTGGTAAAATGTGAAAATAATAAATCAGTTGTTGTTGTCAGAAATAGTACAACTGAAGCACAGATTTATTCCTGTCCCCAGGGTTGTGAAAGATAAAACAAAACGTTTCAGCGTAATCCTGACTTGAAAATGCCTAAAAATGCTCACATTTAGAAAAAAAAAAATATTGAATAGGTTTTTTTTATTATTATTTCTATATATTTCCAACCCAAACTTAAATTATTTCCTTTAGTACTTCCCTATTTCTATGTGTCAATTCATAGTCCTGATAAATCACCTGAAGGTCATGCTCATTGTGTGTTCACTTTGATTATCCCATATATCAGTTGTACTCTAGTTCCTTGTTATCTCTGGTATAGTGAGAAGATGCCTGCCACTTCAGGGATCTTCATCAAATATTATCCCTTTCTAATTAACATTCCAGTCACCCTTCTGACAAATGCTCCACTTTAACACCCATAAAAATTTGGACTAAAATTGCAGGTGACCATTTTTTAATTTAGAACATGACTAGCATGACGTAATCCACGGTTTATTTCAGGTGAGTCTTTAAATATATGATGTACATTACAATTGGTAGCAGATTACTAAATTCAAAACATGAAATTTAGCTCTACTGCTCAAAGTTACTCATCCACCTGATGCATTGCTTCTATTTAGCTGCAATAAGGCCTATGACTTAGAGCTATTTAGTTTCAGTTATTCAATATGTTGTCCATAGCCCGAATTTCTACAGCTGATCATGTTGAACAGTGCTACAGCCAGAAATTAATTTCAGGGGGATGAGAAAATATGCTAAATAAAATTACATTAGTTCTAAACAATTATATTAATAAGTGTGACACACTCATGCATTTTAAGTGGATGACAGACAATAACAGAAGCAGTGATGGCACAGATTTGTTATTTAATGATGTAAGCCACAAATGATCACCAACAGCTCTTTCTATTTTAATAATGTTGCCAAAAACAACTTTTCGATTCTACTGAGAATGATTAAAATAACATGTTAGTAACTGGGGGGAATTAAATTTTCTCCTATAAACCAGATCTACCGTTCCTTTTCTCCTGCTCCCGTAAACCTTTAGTGTTTTATTGCCTCTCAGCTTGATATGAGTGTAGCTACCCACATCAGACTACAATACAAATGCCTATAATTGTTAGACGTTAATGCACGAATCACATTATGTTCTCTCTCTAACAGTTAACGTGATTAGGAGAAAGAAATAAAAGGGTTCCTAATTCATCAAACGTTTACCAATTAACAGAGTTAAGCTGACTTCAATAAACAACTCACAGCTCAACTGTGCGTATGGAGAAAATAAATGTGTTAGGTTTCCCCAACACTAAAAAAAGTTGTGTGTCAGTATTCCCTCCTGCAGCCTGCTTCATAGGGAAAAGGCTACAACAATACACTTTATCTACATAAAAGGAAAGAAAACTAGTCCAAATGAATAAAAGCTTAGAAAAAGAATATTTCCATTTCACAGATAAATTATAGCACTATTTCTCAAAAGCCTAACAGACTTAAAAGAGCATATTTATCCATCACTGGGAGCCATGCAGTCTGCTCTTGAGAGATTTTTCTGCACAGCTGCCGTCTGTCTTTTTCTTATGATGCGTGGCTTGTTGGGGGAATCGTCCTTCAACACAGCTGAATGTGAAGACTGAGCCAGTCCATTAGAGCTCTGCAGACCCGCGCTGCTCATAAAGACAGCCATTTAATTAAGGCTTCTGTCTCAGGATGATAGGACCCAGCAATGTTGGGCAGAGGGACACGTCAGGGAATCTAGGCACCTCAGGCATGCATCACAGCTCTTTTATTTCTGTGAGACAGACACAATGCAATTGTTTGGACAAAGACAGTGTTTTTTTTTGTTGTTTTGGGACTGTATTGTCTATCTATTATACATAACCATTCCTCTACTAAGGTTTTTGTTAGTAATGTCTGTGTTCCAGGTATCATTATTTACCAGAGATACTGTATTACATTGAACACCATCTTTACCTAATATGTTTTTGGTGTACAGAAGTAGATAAAAATCTATTATTTATACATTTAGGACTAAAATGTTACACACTGCGATTTTATATTTTTTTGTCTCCAAATGTCATGATATAGTTTTGTACTAATAGATAAAGGCAAATGAATTTAGCACATTTCAGTTAGAATGGTGAGAAGGTGTAAAAGTGAGTCTCTGCAAGCTGCAACAGCAGCTCCTCACCGTAGAGCATGGAGGATGAAAAAAATCACGTTATAATAAAACCGCCTTAGGCCTTAAAGCCAACACAGACCCAAACAACCTATCCATAACGCTCAATATTAAATCTCTTTAAAGTTCTGCAAATGCATATGCAAATTAAGTTCAAACCCACATCCCCACTTTAGTACACTTTAGTCAGTTCAAGTAAACGTTAATTCTTTTCTACTTTCTAGATTAGTGAGTAGTTGCAAAATAATATTAATTTTAACCCAAGAAAGTATAGACGTTGGGTTTTTAGTCACATATTTACTTAAATCTGTTGAACCCTGCCAACATGGGTCCAGATTTGGAAAAAGTGAAAATGCCAGTACAGAACATGTGCAACTAATTCTAATAATGTTCTTTCTTGTGGAAAAACCACATATTAGTTTTTGTCATGTTTACTGAACAATAAATGGTTATATTCTACTATACTTTACTATACTTATGTATATATGTATCCTTTCTGAGACACTCAACTACTGAGAACATTCAGTAGGCAGAAAAACTTCTCTCACTACTTGACATGAATGTCACCATTTTTCAGTAACACAAGGTTCCTTAGTAGTCCAGTAATTATACGAGACATAATCATGAACATGCGGTATCTATTTGAAAAGAATCTGTTATGCTTCAGTACTAATGAATGAACACAAGAAGGAATTATTTGTTCCAACAATTTAATCACATAATGGGATGTAATTACAAAATGGGTCATAGAGTTAAGATACAAATTGAGAAACACCATGCTACCTTGTACTTACATCATATAGGAAGGAACAGGCTCTGAAAGATTAATTGTTATATGAATAATTGAATATTTTGTTTTAAACATCCAAGCCAAAACAAAGATTTCATAGAAGGATAGGCTTACGACTAGACTGATAATGGCTGTCATTAAAATACTGAAAATATATATGAGCAAATCATTTTTCAGAATTTGATCATTGTTTAGAACTGATAGTTCATGTCATTGTTAATGTAACACTTTATTAACTGCTATTAATAAAGCTAATACTGGTCCACAAATGATTTATTGGTTTGGATTGAAGCATAATACTGGAAAATTGTTTGTACATAATGAATTCATGTGCTATTGACATGCATTTTTACAGCACATTTAGGAGTATATTGCTCATTTATAAATGTTTGTTAATGTTTATGAATTTAATTAAATTAAATTAAATTGTTACCTATTTTTTAAACTGTCACCGATTTTAAAAAGACATCCGAAGTTTTTTTTTATTTCTTGGAGAACAGAAAATAAAATTAGAACTTAGAAGTAAAATAATCGAGCTATAGTGTTTCTACGCATTAAAGGCTTTAGTGTTGCCTCAGGGGAAGACTCTTATAACGGTTAGTTTGGTGTTGGATATTACAAGTCCAAAAAGGGAAATGGTGATGAACCATTATCGTCTGTGTTACAGTGAAACATGAGTGTCTTTGAAATGACTGCAGTACTTTGATGCAGTGATATTTTTTTTATTGTTTCTGTTTCCTGAATCAATGTGCCAGCTCAAGCATATGAAAGCAGGATGTGGGCTTAAGCATCAAATGAATCGAATGAATCATTGATGTTTAAAAAGTGGCTATCCACATTGTTTTCTCAGGTCTTCCAATAATTATGGCTGTCACTGAAAATCATGATTCACTTGAGGCTGCTATTGTTGATTTGTTACATGGTTCAGTGCAGCATGCTTTTTATCAGCATACTTTTCACCTAGATACCATTGAACACTTCCTATTAGAATGCTGTCATTCAACCAAAATCGCTCTTATGGACAGGTTGTTGTAGACATGCTCCCATTTCAGACACATGCAATTTCTCCTGCCCACTTCAAAGAGGTTCATGGGAATAGGCAAAAGGTCTTTAGAAGCAGCATCAAGAGCAAAACAGAGCGAAAGATAAAAGACATACATATTCAGAAAGAAGAGGGCGATATGAGAGATAAAAGATTCTCTTTGAACCCATTTCACTGAATTCCTACAGCTCCCAAAGTGTCTGTTAGATGTCAATAGATGCAGAACGCAAGACCTGTAACCCAGTGGTGCAATTCAATAAACTGATATTTATGTGCAGCCAGATACATGGCTGTGCTTAGATATGAAATAACATCATGACACCATAATATTTGCGGTTTGCAAATATTTTTTTAAGGTATCCTTTAGGTTATTTAATTTACTAGACTAGTATGTACACGTATGTGTCAACATAAAGAGCTGAAAGATTTGCAAATATTTGAATATAAAAAAAGAACTTGATCTCGTGAAGTATTGCATGAATTAGTACATGCAAGATGTGATTGGGTTAGATTGCATATAAATTAGGTCAGAAGCACAGGTCTACACTCCTTAAGCATTATATGAGGCCATGTTAAAAAAAAAAACAATATTTAGGAAGTGAAATAGTAGCTATGAACTGCTTTATTACATTTCGCAAACACACGTACTGTCCATATTACACATATTACACATTGCACACATGTACTTTATATTATCTTATGTTGTCTTCTGTTGCACACGTGCACTTTTGTACTTCTGTGTTGTCTTATATGTAGCACCTTGGTCCTGGAGAAATGTCTCATTTCACTGTGTACTGTGTCACCTGTATAAGGTTGAAATGACAATAAAGCCACTTGAACTTGAACTTGAACTACTGTCTAAGTTTTAACTCTGCTCCATTTAAATGTATATATTCTAATGGCTGGACTTTAAAATACTCAGGTGGTTGTAGGCATGGGCAGCTGGGCCTCTTCATTTCTTTGCCAAATACCCTGTTGGCTTTCCCAACTGTCTGGCAGACGTCTTTCTCTGCATTTAACAGCAGCAGCAGCAGCACTTAAACAGCCCAGTCACACACTTCATCTCGCCTGCACTCTGCTGATAAGTTTTCTAAATCCATCCATTACTCCATCAAATGACACCATCCCAGATGGCTTGAGAGAAGAGATATTACTTATTGTTTACCACGTGGTGGGCTGCAGGGAAGCCATTTTTCACTAGTATTAAAGTGAAAGCTGCTCATAGCAGCATGTTATAGCTTTAGCATCAGGGTTTTTGCAGATGAACTCTGCTATGCTTGTTTAATCTTTTGTGTCAATATAAGTATGGGCTGCACCAGTCTATGGAAGCATGTTTTATGGGTCAATAAATACACTATGGGCAGCACAGTGGTGCAGTTAGAACTGTCACCTCACAGCATGAAGTTTCCAGGTTCAAACCTGCTGGCTGACTAGGGCCTTTCTGTGTGGAGTTCATGTTCTCCCTGTGCCTGTGTGGGTTTCCCCCGAGTGCTCTTGTTTCTTCCTACAGCCCAAAGACATGCAGATTAGGTCAACTGGCTACTCTAAATTGCCCATACACTACCGGTCAAAAGTTTGGGGTCACCTTCTAATTCAATAATTTTTTTTTTTTATGACTTTAAAAGAGACTGGATAATGATGGACTGTTGTTTCTCTTTACTTAGTTGAGAGGTTGTT
>JAQQZR010000004.1:9834752-9857951 GCA_030068235.1 Notoglanidium macrostoma
GTCGCCAGTCCACCACAGGGCCAACACAGACAAACAGCCACACATGCTCGCATTCACACCTATGGGCAATTTAGAGAAGACAGTTGACCTAATCTGCATGTCTTTGGACTGTGGGAGGAAACCGGAGCTCCCAGAGGAAACCGACGCATGAACGGGGAGAACATGCAAACTCCGTACAGAAAGGCACCCTGGGTGACCCGGGTATCGAACCCAGGACTTTCTTGCTGTGAGGCGACAGTGCTAACCACCGCACCACACCACCATGCCGCCCATGTTTTCACTATTTTTCAAATAAATGGTTTATGGCAGTAAAATTGCATTTAATTAACAATTGACATTAAAATTTATGCCAAATTCAATATCTGTAATTTTACGGAATATATTGAACTTTTACAACAAAAAAAAAAAAAACAGACTTAGCATTTATTTGACAAAATGAACAAAGCTAATTTAAATCAGGAAAAAGAGTGACAAATAAACAAACAAATCTTGGAGATCAGGTTGTGGGGACATTCTTGTAGATACTCTCAAACACATGCAGATTTCCACAAGCTCTTCCACATGTTTTGCCTTCTTTTTTCCTAAGTTAATTAGTTCATTAACAGTTTGTAAAGTAACTGGTTACAATTCCAAAATTTGTTGGGAATTAAGCACTAGCTGCTTAGGTTAGCTTTTGGGCTAGTTTGCTAATCTTGTCTTGCTAGTATTAGAAACACACCTGGTTAAATCTCATCTTAGAGAACCACATTTTGACTTATCAATGGCTTACAATCATTTTACAAGTCCACTGACTGCCTGAATTGTCTCCAACACTGACTGTAATGTTAAAGTTCAAGTTCTCACATTTTTGCTCTCATCTTTATATCTAATTTAATAAGCAGGGGGTAAAAAATTACACTCCAAACATCATGTAATGTGCAGCAGCCATCTCGACACACCCTGATCTCCGCTTCCCTGGAATCCTGATTACATGTGCTTCTGTTTCTTATTTTTGTTTTCCTTTTCTCTGCCTCCTTTGTGATCACTGCTTTTCATCTTTCTTGCCTTGTATCCTTATCACCTGCGTCTAGTCAGTGCTTTTTGTTTGCTTCTTTGTTCTTGGATTACTGGGCTCGTTTTCTCAATCTTGTATTTGCCATGTCTCTTTCCGTCATTAAATCCTTTGTGTGCTTGTATTCGTTGTCTCCTGATGTTTCATTTGCTAAACATGGACGCATTAGTATTGTCTGTTTTTTTCCACCTGGTTTCCTGGATTCAGTTAAAATAGGAGCCATGTACGCTGTCAAGTGCCTCCACTTAGTCTTCACAAAACCCTGCACCTATTAAACAGTGAAGCTGATCAATCTGTTATCTTCCACCTTTCATTAACATACTATGGGAGAGTGTAGCCATTTGACACATCCTGTTCTCGAAAGGGTATTGAAAGGAATTGCAGATTGAATTGTTTCAAAACGCAGTTGTGTAATACATTATAGAGATTAGATTGACACATCTATCTTTCCAAAGAGCAATTACTTGTGTAGAGTGATAAATTAGCAAGGCAACAATTGTGTAAACAAATACTGAAAAGGCCTACAGGCAGGGCTGATAAGTTGAGCTGCGGATGTCAAGAACATTTATATATTTTTCCTGCAGTGGTTATTTTAATAGTTTGGAAGTGGGATGAATCCAAGGTGTGCACTTAGATTTAAAACTAAACAATTCAGCAGGTATACCAATCTGTCCACTATTACTGTATATGGATGTATGATAGAGATAATCAGACATCCATCTGACCATCGGGGATATCCACGCATCACTTCCACCGGTGTGTGTTTTGCTACCCTTGTCAGTACCTGGTGTCTCTGTGTTTTATTCTTCCTATCTCATACTGCCTTAATAATTACCCTCTGTGAAGCCACATAGAGACAGGGAGCATGCTCGGGTATTTTCATGTCTGTGTGGAAGCAGGACCTGCTGGCTTATTCTGTCTTGTGGTTTTTCTGAACAAGCCAAGAGACATTTAAATTCGAAAACTGATTTCTTCTGGAACATAATGGGAGCTTGAAGAGGAAAGATGATATTCGTCATGCTGATCATTCCCTGGCGGTGGAAAAATAGTGAGGACGCGGAACTCCAAGGTAAGTGATGCACAGGCTGATTTTCCAGCATGAATGTGACACTGGAATAATGTGAAAGCCATAAGAGTAATGAGGTGACGCAGATGCCCAGGCTACCTCATCTATCTTTATTTAGCTACATACTCACCACACGAATACTGTATGTGATTCAAGTGACACTGGAGCTCTGTTACACCAGCACAACACATTTCATGCAAAATTTATAGTTCAGATGTTGAAATGTGCTGTGAAATGAGGTTCAAATCTCAAATTATTTTCTTAGAGGTATTAGAGCATTTTCAAACAAACACATTCCAAGGACGTACTCGTGACTGTGGGCTGTTTATCACTGCTGTTGAAGTGCCACCCACACAAGTTTGTATTGTGTTATACTTGCAGTTATACAGTACATACCAGTGCTACTGGTATGTAGTTCATCCTAAGCTGCTTTATTATAGATAAATGTTAGCAAATGGTTAAAAATGTTCAGAACTAGATATTTGGTGCAGTTATCAATTGTCAGTGGATAAATAATAAAATGTGCACGTAGGAAAGGTCTAAGTGACATAAATATGGATTCAATCATAAATCAGTATCATTAATCTAACAAGCAGAGTGTGGTAAAAGCAATTCAGTGCGTAATTTCAATTTAAGACAAATATTAATATGTACTACAAGACAAAGCAAACAAATCAGACAAGAGACTTTTCATTTTTAACAGATTTTACACATTTCCCACCTGATCTAAATCACCAGCATATAATCTGCGTAATATTAAATATGGAATAGTTTTCTTTCTCTCTTAGTAAATGTTTCAAATGGTTAAAAACATTTTAAATTCATGGCTTGCTAATCCCTAAAGCAACACTGAAATTTAGCATTTATCCTGCACATGGATGCCTGCTGCAGCCTTATATATGCTCAGTGCCACTTCATCTGCGGCAGCACACCTTCCTATATATTGAAAATGCCAGCAAGCTGATCCTAGACCAGTACAGAACAACTTACTTCAATAAGCACAATCATACTGATACTAAAGAATTAATTAAATATAATCAGATAAGTCTCTCTCTTTCTCACTCTCTCTCTCACACGCATACACTCAAGATGCGGTGTTAATTTGTTTAATTATCTCCAGTAAAATGATGGTATATTCTAACTGTCATACTGTAGCTGTTGAGCACAATGGAAACAGACATCTACACTCTCTCGCTATTGTGTTTGCTTGTCTTCCAGCAGTCATTCAGAACAAGACTGGATGAAGCATGTAAATACACAAGAAATTGATCTTCTTGTATGAAATAAACCAGGGAGAAAAAATCGCCTCTTTTCAGGCACACATAGGATCAATTGGTGGCCCTCACACTGCAAGCAAAATAGATTAGCATTCGGCTTTGAGGTGAAATTAAAGAAGCCCTCCATCTCCCACCACCCCCCCCAATTCCACAGGGAAGTATTGGATTATAATATTTAATATCTCGAAAGCACTCTACAGTAGTCGCTTAGTGGTGGTGAGATGAAGGAGTGAGTTTATGGCGCTCGTTCTTCGCAGTGCATACAAATATGCAACTACGGATCTTTCAGATTCAGGTACGTCTGGCATTATCAAAATTCATAATGTTGTGCTAGAGAATAGCAAAACTGAGAACAGTCCCCATAGTGGAAAAGCATTAATAAATAAATCTCTAAATATGAGTAACAATTTTAAACATTCAAATAGTAAGACAAATATGCAGGTAATTATGTGGCAGACTGGGAAAATGCTTTACATTTTTTTTTTTTTAAATGTCATTTATTTTATAAAGTTGCAAAAACTACAGGATTTGATAAACTGAAGCATGTTTCTCGTTTGTATCTGGTTACCCCAAAAATGAAAAAAGACAAAAAGGTTATTTAAATATTTCTTTATAATTCCACTGAAAGACGCTGCACTGACTTCTACATTTATAATGTAAACTACAGTATTATTAAATATGATCGAAACAATATTACTGCCAAATTGAAAAGAATTATAAGTTTGTGATGGGAAATGATTATGATTGTGATGATTGATTAGCAGCAACATCCACACATCTCTGTCTCATCAGCTGAGATAAAAAATCATTCATGGTATTTAAACACAAGCTTCATGGTTGTGTCTTCACTCCACCGATGTCCGTTAAGACTAACGTCAGTTGGAAAATAATTACTGGTTAATTCTGCTCCATTGCCTTATTATTATTGCCTCATATTTGGAAATTTTTAGATCTGTGCAGAGCATGTAAGCGCTCCTCTCTGTTTTGATGAAAATCTCATGGTGCAGGAGAGTCACATACATTTTGACTGCTGGTATCTGATTACAAACTGATTTGATTAGGCTTATGTCTGTTTCACTATGCCATGTAATTATTAAAAAAAAATACTAATCAAATTGTGAGACAAGCACACTTAGCTAGGTTTTTAGACATCTTTAGACAGACATTTTGTGTTTGTTAAACTGACTGTTCACACTGTGATCTTTGCTGACCAAAGCCAGGCAAAGCCAGAAAGTAGCCTAAATATAAACATTCATTTTGGTAAAAAACTATATCTATGTTGGGTGCAGTGGTTAGCACTGTTGCCTCACAGCAGGAAGGTTCTGGGCTCAAACCTGGTGGCCGGCTGAGTGGGGCACACAGAAATGTAGAGTTTGCATGTTCGGCCTGTGTGGGCTTCGCCTAGGCACTCCAGTTTCCTCCCACAACCCAGTGGTCAAGTGGCTACACTAAATTGCCTATAGGTATGAGTGTGAATGTTTCTTTATTTCTGTGTAAACCCTGCAATAGATTGGCAACCTGCCCAGGGTGAACCTCCCCTACCCTGCCTCTCACCCGAAGCCAGCTAGGATTGGCTCCGGCTCCCGTGTGACCCTTCACAGTTAAGTGTTAGAGATGGGTGGATATATTTATGTTTTCTTAAAATAAAGACACCAATGTATATTAACAATATAACAAGACTTAGTATAGGATTCACATAGACAGGAAATACATGTTGATATATTGACAACTTAGTTTGATTTTCTATTTTTTAGTTTGATAATTAGGGAATCTTATTTATCTGTGTTTGTAAAGTACACAGAGCTCACCAATTCACATATCATGCCAAATCATACTGTCAAGGAGTAGATAGTATAGGTTAAACGTTTATTTTTAATGCATGAAATGGGATTTAGAAAGCATATGTAGCTCATTAAAGCAAATATTATTGCAGCACAAATAATCACAAGTGATTCCCTTTGGTGGTTTGTAAGATTGGGCTTCAGCTTCACAGGAGAACACATCTATCCTCATTTAGAACGAGATAGAACACAACACATGGGGGAATGAATTTTCAGTTCAAACGAGAGCTGTCATTCTTGGTTGCTTCTCCAGTATAGCAGATTCCCTGGGAGCAAGACGTGTTGAATATTATCCAGCTTTCGCTCTGGAACAGACAGCCAAAACAACAAACAAAACAGTCTCTCATTGTCCAGTTACATAAAGACTGCACTATAAATGGCATGGAATTTTTTTATTTTTTTTTTTCTGTGAATAAGAAATCTGTCATATATTAGCACCCCTTCTTTGCCACAAAATGTGGAAAACTTGAACTAAAAATGATCTACCGAATAGTCATACTTTTATGTTTTTTATGTTTTTTTGAGTTTAGCCTTTTGCATTCCCAAGATATCTATTCCTGGAAATATACTAATTAAAATCAGTGAAGTCGGTAGAGACATCCAGTGTAGGGGAAAGGTTTTGGAGAAAACGCAGAAGGGTAGAAATAGGAGGTCATGTATTTCTGTGTGATGCAGAGGTCTCTGAACTCTATTACTCTATTACAATTATAGTATAACATGTGGAAGGAGCTTGCATCTATTTCTTCAAATCATGGCTTCTCTGTATTTAATGTATTATTTAGTTTATTGATTAAATATTAAGTTTGGAGCCACATGGGCCTGAAGTGTGCTGTTACTGTCTCACCCTAATCTCCTGAGAAAATTGTGTGAAATTAAACGAGTAAGGGTGTGTGATTAGATTTTTTTAACTATTTCATACAAACAGGTAAGTTTTACAAAATACTACAAATGCTAATCACATGCCCAACCCTAATTTGAACCTTTCTATCTTTGTGTACAACCTGAGTTGTGTAAATTGTTAAGGATTTGAAATTTTGAGAGCATGTTGTATTAAGTACACATGCTTGCTTAATCATACATGACATTCTCAAGTGTGAGTTTAACTGTGTCTAATTCAGAATTAAGCTTATGTCTGATGTTTAATTATCAGGTTAAGTACTTTCAGTCAAATATAAAAGTAAACATGTCAAGGTCTTGGATTTAGAAGGCCCTATCTGATTTTTTATTATTGTATAAAAATGATTTCAACATGTTAGCTATATATAATTGAGTAATATATATATAGACTGATTATGTGTCTGTGATGGAGTGGCATCCTACTATATCCATGGGATACAATCATTCCAACTCACAATCCAGTGTGATCCTAAAGAAGTTAGTGAAGATGTATGAAGGAATGAATACAGATTAAAAGTCTGGGAATATGAAGTTGTATTTGCTTTGACCTCATTATAATCGCTAAAAATGTATGATTCAATGTAGTCACAGAATATATAATAAATAGAATTTTATTAAGCTCTTAAAATGAGGACAACTTCATAATTACTTATTTCTATTTTGTCATAATTAGAAAAGCTTATTTATCTGAGTTTGCAAAGTACATAGAGTTTAAGTAATGTACGTATACATAGAATTCACATCCATTAAGTCTGTGATGAAGTAAATGGTATAGGTTAAACATGTATTTTTAATGCAAGAAGTGGAATTTACAAAGCATATTTAGCTCATTTTAGCAAATATTATATTTAAAGCAGCACAAATAGTCATTCCCTTTGGTCAAATGTAAGCTTGTTTGAAATTGGCTTACATTACAATGTAAGCTCATTTGAAATGTAATTTGTTGGAAATGATAGAATAGCCCCTTGAACTTCACGTGTGAAATTAACACGTGGGTTTTTGGAGACTCCACATGTTTTTCACGTGTGGACACTTCACATTTCACATATTTACACTTATACACATGAAGAAAACTATACAGGACGCACAAACATTATGCTCACTTTATCAGACATGTCCATACTTTTTCACGTAGAAGCATTAGAAGCATTATTAATATCAGTAAATAACTTCAGCTGAACAAATACCTGGATCTCCTAGCAGATGGGCTTGTGTATAAAGGAATTAGTGTGTAATTGGGAAGAAACGTGTTGTGCAGACAGATGCATTTAGCAGAGAAAAGAAGTGAAGGATGCCGTGAGCACAGATGTGTGTGGCTTATTGCCATTAATGGTGTTTCACAGACCATTTGCTTGGTGCATAGTAACATGAGAAGGTGTCTAAGTTTCCTAAGCTTTCAGCTTCATTGTGCAGTTTGCCAGTGTAATGAGGATGCCTATCATGCTCCTTTAGGGCTTTATTTGCCTATCAGTATGGTGAATTTCTGTTCTAAAAATTTAGCGTGTACAGTTTAGTGACTTAGGTTCATTATACCAAATGTCTCGTGCTGATTAGCTGGGATTTGGAAACCCTACTGTGTCGTTAGTTCAGTCAGTGAAGATATGTAGCTTACTTACTATAATTGTTCACACAGGGTTAAAAATGGGATCATGAGAGGAAAAGTGAGTGTTTATGAAATGAGTGGAAAAGAGAACCATATCTATTTTATAAATCTGCAGGAGAAAAAAGTGCAAATGATGAAAAACAGCTAATGCCTTTCATTATGTGGCTCTGATATAGTAGAAGTACATTTGGAAAGTGGAATAACACAAAGTTATATAAACAATATTTGTCACTTGACTCATATGTTTGATCAGCCTAACATCAAAATGAACAAAAGCAGACTTTATGACAAAATTTTTTATTTGAACTTTTTACATTTTAAATTGTATACTGAAGATATTGTGAAAATCTCATGCTAGAAAATGCTAAATTGTGGAGTTTGAGAGACTGTGGGTGCTTCCACAGCTTTCGTGACTGCTAGTCATGAGTGTTTTAGGTGTGTTGGTTTTAATTGACATGCTTTTAGCAGCACTGTGCTTGCAGAAAGCAGCAAAATCAGGTACGCTTATGGTTTGAGTGTTCCATTGATATATCCTCTTTTTATCTAGTATAGGAAGTTACACTGATGGCACTACAACATACAAAATCACCCATATTACATCTGTTTTTCTATCCTCTCATTTAACTGTCATGCAGCAGTGAGTGGCATATTAATCATTCAAAGCTGTGCGTTTTGCTGGTAAGCTCAGCAAGATCATACTACCTTTGTCACATATTTCCATTTATAACATTTATTAGACACACATGAAAAACACTAAATTAGCTTTTCAATGTCACATTGAATGTAATGAGTATTATAAAAATGGACTCATTAAACAAAATTACAGCTTGCCTACCTTTTTACTGTACCTGGTGTAGATCATGATTATCTCAGTCATAGTGCTGCCACTCTGCTAATTCTATTTCCTGTCACTGTACAAATGTGACACGGAACTACTCAACATTTCCACAAATGTAAACTAATACACTGTATGTACTTAGATGCTCAAACTCAGACAGAAAGAGGTCAAGTGAGATGGATAAAACTCACTTTAGTTTCTGCGGTCGGGGTTAAAGGGGAGCTGATGTAGGCAGATTACTAAATCTGATGGGTACTTTGTAGAAACATTTGTGCTAAATGTAGTTCCATCCTGTTTGAATCAGTTAGAAGAAAGCAGCTGAGAACAGAAATTCAGAAATCTCTTTACCGTATAAAAAAAATTGCAGTGAATGGTAATTTCACCCTAGAAGATATATACACTGTATGGCCAAAAGTATGTGGACACCTAACCATATGTAGGCCTTTCCCAAACTGTTTTAACAATGTTTGAAGCAGACAATTGTCTAGAATTTAGTGACAGTTGTTGTTGCATGGTGAGGCATTTAGACTTGGCCTTTACTGGACCTAAAGGGTCAAGGCCAAACCTGTTGCAGCATGCCAATGCCCCTCTACACAAACCAAGGCCCATAAAGACATGGTCATTAAGACCTCAACCCCACTGAACATCTTTGTGATGAATTGGAATGCTTACTGTGCAACAGCCTTCTCCATCCGTCATCAGTGCCAGACCTTACTAATGCTCTTGTGGCTGAATGGGCACAAGTCCCCACAGCTCTATCTAAAAGCTAGTGGAAATCCTTCCAAGAAGGACCAAAGATGGTGCAAAAATGGTGATATTGTTTAAGTCTCAAATTTTAGCACTACCATTGAACTCACACCAGATCACAGAATAGTTTTCTTTACTATTTTAGAATTGTAACGAAGACATTAACACATGAAATAAAACCCATGCAGTGACCAATAAAATGTCAAACCAAACTATTCTATATGCATTTATACTGTACATTTTTAACAGTAATCCAAATGACGATTTTCACACACAGCATTTTCTCACCTTCATGCAGGAGCTTCACTCAGGAGACTTTTTTTTTTTAACGTTCCCATATAGTCGGAGCTCTTGTTGACTGCTTCTATTAAGTTATAAGTGTTTTTAGTTCATGATTAATGAATTTTTACATGTGTATTAATTTCTCAGTTTACATTTGTTTTAGAAACAAAATTTCAATAGTAAGCAGTATTGAAGACAATTTGAGACAATTGAAAATACATCCAGATTCAAATTATGTCCGGTATGGTACATTTAGCACAGACAGTTCCAAAGATGAAGAGCACTTTCCCTTCCCTCTGCATCCACGGCTGAAGTGCTCTTGAGCAAGGCACCTAACCCTCAATTGCTCCCTGGGTACTGTAGCGTGTGGCTGCCATGTATGCTCTCTGGTTATTTAACATTTGCTGGTTTTCTGTTGTTTTTTTTATTTTTTATTTTTTATTTTACCCTGCTCACATTCCTCTGTCTTTACATGGTTTGAACTTTGCCACTTTTTTTGACCCTGACACAACCTGCCAATTTTATACCCCTGCCTGGGACTTTTAATTAAAGTGCTGAACTGCAACTGTATTTTGCCTGTCTGTACCTGTGCATAACATTACCCACTGCACCGTATTACAGCGACATCAGACTTCTTTTTCTTCTTGTACATTTTGTCCCACTAATGCTAACCTTCAAAACCTCCAATCACAAAGTTCCATATTTAAGTTAATGGGGGCACATGAACTACTGAGTCAAATAATTGCCTTGCATCCATTTGCCTGTATCTAAAGCAACAGAATCCTTTGAAACATGACCTCAAGGCCAAACCTGAGCTTTAATCATAATTAACAAAGAAGCTGCTGAAGAATTTCAATCTTCTTAGAGTAGTTAAAAACTCCAATTAAAACCACTGAACTAAATCATCTTGAGGAAGTAATCAGCCTCTGATAGACCTGTGTACCTAATTAACACAGTGACACGCAGAGGAGAAAAACTTCAGAATTTCAGAGATGAGCGAACCCTTTGTTGGAGATGCTAAACTCACTCTGTCTTCCAATTAGCCCTCTGTTCACCTAAAAAAACATCAGGGGAAGAACTATGGGGAAATGAAGAAATATACTGATCACCTAGGGTGACATAGTCAAGACCAAGACCAACTACTGTGGTGTTCCGACATTATACACTCAATAAGCCCTTTTTCCCTCCCTCAGCCAATAAATCAATATATCTTACAATAAAAATGGTCCCATTTGTCATAGATGCAATGTATGCACTTACATTTTGCCTTTATTTGTGTCAGTGCAAGAATTTTTTTTTTTCAAATCTCAGCATGACCTCTGCTTCGATGCTGATGTAAAAGCCACCAGTCCCTACTGATAGTATAGTCGAATTATTCAAAACTCACGGGACAGGCAATGAATGTAAATAAAATCATGTTAATGGACAGAAAATACATTATTAAATCTGTTAATGTAACCCCAATTTCTGCATGAGCCCAGTTACTATAGAAACAATAATGTATTAGAACGAGGGCATTAATATTAACCTATCATTTGCGTTACAGCTTGAGCTACTTTCCGAGCCATGCTGATATACAAAAATAATGCACAGCTTCTGACCGATCAGATTCAACCATTTAACCATGCTGTGTTATCTGTGTTTAACTTTATATGCTAGTGATAACTTTTATTCAGTAAAGTACTTAAATTCATCTTTTAGTGTGAGATAATTCAGAGGTGGTTGGATCATTTGGGGGCTCAATGGCTAAGGATTTGATTTATAGATCAGATAGGTCATGTGCTCAGATCCAGGCACCACTAAACTGCCATGGCTGGATCCTTGAGCAAGACCCTTAACTTTCTGCTCAGCTGTATCCTGCCTCAATAGGTTTTACAACTATTTACTGTAAATTTAAAGAACATTACTGGCAACTGTGTAAATTACTGTATATCCTTTAGATAATTTTAAAACTACTGGCATGGAATCTTATTTCAAATCATCTGAGTTTCAAAGGAACATCTGTATATTAATTTGAAACCATATTAGTTATAGTAATGATAAAGTAATGATTCAATAATTTAAGCTATATTATTAGTGCTTCTGTGTGTTTCATGAGACTTGTATATTTAGCTAACAATAATGGTACAAAATAAATTTAATTTAACTTGAAACTTAAATTCACGAAACTGTTAATAATAATTTCACAGCAGGAACTTCATCCATCTCTTTGCTTTAATCAATGCATGTTAAAGGTCTTCCTCTGACCTCCCTCAAATTCTTCATTACTTCAATGGGGACAAACTTGACTTGTGCCCCATTACACAGTCACAGGTCTATTCAGATTGTCTGCTGTTTTACAGAGAATATATATTCAGTGCAATGCAGTTGAATATCATTATTTTGACATAAGTTCATCCTCAGTGTTTCATATTTTGAATTCCTGCTTGTTATCTAGTTCTGTAACTACCAGCACGATCCTTTTCCTTACAATAACTGTATCTTCTCAAGCTGGTAGTACAGTGATACAGTTCTCCACAATGTTGACATTGAATGACTTACAAGCTAACACATCTTGAATATGGGTAAAATTGAAAATGTATCTAATATATATCATAAGCATATCTCTGGGGATTATTATAAGGGTGAAAGGTCTATTTTATTGGCACATAATCTTTGCTAATTTCAAGTGTATATTTCTAGAAAAAGAAAAATTTATCTGCCAATAGAACAAAACAATTTCAGGCTTTAAATGAGTAAAATGTTTAAGCCTACATATTTGCATCTTGTTCCAGTGCAGGATTTTTCCAATGTAAAAAATCAGTAGGAATTGTAATGAGTGAATGTAATAATAGCAGAGATTATAATGAATTTGAATAGTGTGCTCAAAAGGAACAACACACTAAGTATTTCAGGATCCAATAATGTGGCTCATGCATGCTGACTTCCATAACCTATACAAAATTTTTGATTTAGGTTTTACTTCTCTATTAGCCACAGCGCTATCTACTAAGGGTAGATAGTAGGGTAGCTTAACTTCAACCGCAGAGGTATTTAAAAGCTAATGCAGAAATTGGGTAAGCAAAAGTTAAAAGTGCATGTGTTTGATTGTGTTTGTTCGTGCTGACTTGTTGCACTGCTGTGTGAATTTGATGTCTGTATTGGAAGTGTTTGCAAGCTTCAAACTTCTTTCCCCAACTGCTCTTTAAATCACCATGTGCTGTCGTTAGACATTATGGATAACCCAAATGTCATTTCACCCCACAGAGTCACAGTGTCTGGTGCTTAAATTATCATGCAACGTAACCATATTTTTCGAAAGCCCTTGCTATGATAATCTAGTCTGCTGTGTAAACTGCAATAGGCAGCATTTAACCAATGAAGCTATATTGATCTCTGTGTGTTTTTGCTCTCTAGTGAATGTAAACCAACTCAGTTGATGGAGTTTTCAAATTTAAATTAGCTATAAAAGCCACAGAGATGAGAGTTTCCTCTCACCTGATTTCTAAGGTTATTGTTTCTGTAAAGCAATACTGGAGGCTTATGTCAAACCTGAACAGATGACACAGAGGTTTTATTTAGCATGATACACATAATGAAAAACAGAAGAGGCCTCACATTATTGGTATACCATTTGAGATTTCTTAGTAATAGCACACTTGTAAAGCTTTAAGACCTCATCTGTAAATAATTTTAAATGAACTTCCATTTCTTTTTAGGAGAATCCTATTCAAAGCTTCTACACGAGAAATGCTATATGGACAAAGGTATTGGGACATTTATCTTAATGCTTCAGCATACCAAGCCATTTTGGACAACGCTATGCTTCCAATTTTGTGGACACAGTTTGGGGAAGGTCCTTTTCTATTCCCAGTGCACAAAGCAAGGCCCATAAAGACATGGCTGGATGAGTTCGGTGTGGAAGAGCTAGACTGGATCACACAGAGCCCTGACCTCAACCCTAGTGAACACCCTTGGGATGAACTGGAACATCCCAGTCAGTGTCAGTGTCAGTATCAGTGTCTGAACTCATAAATGCTCTACAGAATGAATGGGCACAAATTCCCACAGAAAAATCTTGTGGAAAACCTTCCAAGAAGACTGTTATAGCTGCAAATGGGGACCAACTCCATATTAAAGTCAATGTATTTGAATGCAATGTTATTAAAGTCCCTGTTGGTGTAATGGTCAGGAGTCCCAATACTATTGTCCATATAGTGTAGGTAGATAAACTGTCTGTTTGTTTGTTTGGGTTTCCCATGGGTTTCCTCTTTGTCCTCCTGTTTTCTCCAACCTCCTGAAAACTTACCAGTAGCTGGATTAGTAACATTAAATTGCACCTAGGTAGGAATAAGTTGTAAATGTGTTTGTGCATGGTGCCTTGCGATAGATAGGCATCCCAGCCAGAATGTTTCTGCATTGTGCACAGTGCTCCTGGGATAGGCTTTACGTAGATCCACCACAGCACTGACCAGAAGCTGCTACTGGAGATGAATGAATGAATAAATTAATTATCTGGAAGTCTCTTAAACCCATTTTGAGAATCATGGCTCTACACTGTTGCAGCTTTGTAGGATTGGAGATTGATACACATATCACCTATATATTGACTGTACAGCATGGAGTTTCTGACACATTTGCATAATAATATGTTTTTGGGTCATTGTAACACAGGAACAGTTACAGAATCCAGTTAAAGTAAATGGGATACATTTAGTAAACTTATGCATACATACAGTATAAGTTTATAAGCTCGTTATAGTATACAACAGCTTGCTTGTGTGCTGTTAAAAACGTTTCGTAATTTTGCTCTTCGCCCTTTTTTGTAACCGACATCGTTGTATTGCGCATGTGCTTAAGGGCTATACATGTGCAACATGCAGAGGTGTTTGCTTTCAGTGCATCATTTCCTGTGACATACCTGAATTGGAAACATTGTGAGGCTGCATCTGTTTTTTTTTTTGTTTTTTTTTTACTTTATTATGCCATGTCTACAGTTTTAGGACAACAGCATTAAACACTACATTAAACCAAACAGCACAAACCTTTTCCTGTAAAGCACAGGCCATATAAAATAAATGAATTGCAACTCAAGAACTTTGCGCATTTATTGAAGTGGCCGTAAAGATGTTGCATTGATTTGCTGTAATAAATAGATGTGCAGGAACTGGCACTCAGGATGCAGCTGAGGTGGACAAAATAAACACATGCATTTATATGGCACTTATGATGATTTCTTCTCAGGCAATGATATTTTTAAGTGGAATTTTGTTTACAGAAATAACAGCAGCACAACCCTGCCGTGCTGTGATGTCAACTACAGATTTATTTTCACCCTTAATGAATTCACCTTATATATATATATATATATATAAATTCTAAATGGATACAAGTTCAGAAGTGGACTAACCATCAGCCACCTCCTGTGCATGGATGAGATCAAACTGTATGATAAGAATGATTGAGACATTGACTCACTGATACACATCACTAGAATAGACAGGACCCAAGGTACAGGCTGTGCAAGATGCCCCTGAGACTGTCCAGCACATAGTAGCTGAGTGCAAGATGCAACCTGGAACAGCATACAGTGAAAGGCATAACCAAGTGGCAGGGATAGTGTACAGAAACAGAAACATCTGCAATAAGTATGGGCTAGAAGTTCCGATTGAGTTTCCAGTTCCAACGGGAGACACCACTGAAAGTGGTTGTGAACAACAGAGCTAAGATCCTATGGGACTTCAAGCCCATTCTTGGTGCTGCTGCTGCTGCTGGTCAACCAACCAGACATAGTGGAGGTTGATAAGGAGCAGAAAACAGCAGATTGAAGAAGACATACAAACATACCCCCCACAAGCAGGGGAGGTGAGAGGAGGATTTATTGTATATATATATATATATACACTACCAGTCAAAAGTTTGGACACACGTTCTAATTCAATGTTATTTTTCTTTATTTTTATTACTTAAAAGACACATCATGTCTTAAATATATATATATTAATTACGTCATCGAGGCATGGGGCCATGTTGTGATGAAGACTGATATTATTCCGTACTGGTGCAAGAACGTGTGACTATTAGTGAGCCAGCATGATATTTAATAGCAGCAATGGTAAGCAACTTTAAAAGTAAAGTAATGGTGACATAATTAACACTCTGACAAATGCATGTAGGCCTGTGGGCCAAAAATGATACTGGTAACTGTATTACGTAGTACGCAGGGAGGCTCATGGCACAAAAAGAAAATATATCGCTGCCACATTTTATTAATTCGTGCCCACAATATACACGTGCCCTTGTTTTAGTTTAATCATGGCCACATTTTAATAAGTTGTTCCCTTGTTTTACGTACATCGCGGTCACGTTTTAACAGTTTTTCTTTTTGTGTCATGAGCAGGACTCCATAGAATACCGTTCTACAGTTCATGTTCGTTAATTAGTGATCAGTTTCACATCGTAGGGAAGTCTAGTGTTGACATTAGAAGCATAAGAAAATAAACAAATGAATGTAGGCTATGAGCAGCAGTTTTGGGGTAATTTCTTCCTATTTTCTGAATTCACAAATCAGCACAATAAAAATAATCCATTATTCATGTTTTTTTGTCCATGTACAAAGTTTTATAGCAGCACATTCTTGCATTAGTACAGAATGATATTTGCCTGCACATTGAAATCACAACATGGCGCTAGTGCCTTGATGACGTCTGTTTCATTCCATGTAGTCAAACGGCTAGTAGTCGATTTTTTTTTTAAACGTTTACTTTTTCAAGCATGACAATTTATTCTTGCAATCATTTAAAATACGTTCTGAGTTCTGAATTTTACAACACGATTCAAGTCTTTGTAAAAAAAGGCAGGTATAAACAACAGCTATTTGGTTGACCAAGTTGATCTGTATCTAAAATAATTGAATTCATTAAATCTCCACAGTGCTAAAGAATCTCCACATACTGGTCACATCTTCTTTTGTATTCTTCACTTGCTATATTACCATTACAGCACTATTCCAGAGGAATGCATTAGTATATGAGTCTTGATCCTATGGATGTGGTCACAACTTTAGTTCCTACCTGCAATTACTACCCATTTACTCTTTGACACAAATAAATGGAAGAGAAACCTAAAACTGTGGTTTCATCTTATTCTGTATTATATGATGTCTCATTAAATATGTATAGAGATATAAGAATCGAAAAAAAATTTAAGTTTGGAAGGAAGTAGCCTCTGGTGAGTGTGCTTCTTAACTAGTGCAGTTAGTTTGCGTTTGCTAATCTGCTAACAATGCTATATAATGTGTTACAATGTGTATAACTCATAGAGTGGCCTGTAAGCTTTAGTATCTAGTTTCTGGACAGTGTAGACCTATAGGTGACACTAGAAGCTTTTCACATGCTAGTGTAAACATAGGTTAAGGCTTCCAGATTCTTTTATGTTTCAGTAAGCAACGCTCACACCTGCTACAGGAACAGATGGCTCGTAATTTCCTGACTTAATAATACATGGTTATCTCACACAATTGCCTGTATGAAGTATAGCTGTGCTATTAACGCAAATAATTTTGCAGTCAGTGGCCCTGAAAGAAATCAGCATAGCTAATATGAGGCTGGCCCTTTGTACACATTGATACAATTAATAAAAAGTCATTATTTCAATCAGATCATAAAGAAATTGGGAGATAAAATAGGTACAGGATGTTTGTGCTGGAGATAGGAGGTTAAATAAAAGCCTACAGATGGGGAGGCATCTGTGATACCTATTACACTAATCTCTTTGATGGGTTTCAAATTATCCCAGTGTCATGTTTATAGAAAGTATGTGGGCAAACCTTCCCTGCATTATTTTTAAAAAATGCGATCCCAGAGGGAAGACCTAATCACTGAGTCTCTTTATCAAAACCTATTCTTGAATTATGGTTGACATTCAGAGCTGGGATGAGAAGACAACAAAAGGAAATCCATAATCATAAATCCAAAAGACAGGCTGGGATTATAACAAAGAGATGACTAGACGTACACGGAGTACTGAGACGTTAGAGGAAAAAGGAGAAGCTACAATCAGAAATAACAGCAACAACAGCAGCATAAATGCACAGACTAATAGGACAAAATGAGCCTAATGATGACAAACAGGTACAAACACTGATCAGGGAGTAAGTGCTCAGAGTAGAGCAGAGCTGTCACAAGGGTCAAAGATGAATTTTGTATCTCCAATTGTGTATCACATAAATCTGTCTCACTACATGTCACATAGCATAAATGATAAAGTAGTACTATAAATCAAAACGTGAAAAGTTAAAATATGTTCACATTATAGCTAATAGATAACACCAGACAAACTTTAGCCCTAATCTGTCTCAATTTTGTGTTACTGAGCATTGTGGAGATCTCACTGAGACTTTACTTGGTTAAATAAAGGATATAAAAATAAGCTGTGACCTTAGTATTTTAAGGTTCTGTCTGTCATTCAGTCTTAACCCAGATAGAAACTTAATACTAAGGTCCCATACAGTATTGATTGTTCAAGTAGACAGAAGCCCATATTAACTGCCGAGGCTGCAGTCAGAGATGACAGATTCTGCTGCCTTCACTGCAAAGGATAAACCAAGCTCCCAGATGTCAGAACACTGGGTACAGGGGTGGTCTGTTTATTCACAAATCAATGTATTCTTCCTGATTGCACAGCTGTTGCCACAAAGTTGGAAGCACACAACTGTATATAAATTCTTGTTATACTGTAGCATTACAATTTCCCTTCACTGAAACTAAGAGGCCTAAACATATTCCAGTATAACTTTGCCTCTGTGCACAAAGCAAGCTCCATGAAGACATGGTTTGCCAAGGCTTGAGTGGACTGACCTTTACAAAGTCCTGACCTCAACCCCACTGAACACCTTCAGGATGAACTGAAACGCCTTCTCACTTGATATAAGTGGCTAACATAAGACATAAATGACATAAGTCTCTAGAGACTTCTGTTTTTTGTTTCACGTATATTCATCACAAGAAGTTAGAGTGCGAGCACTTCAGGGTATCCAGGGTGTGTCTACCGTACCACCAGTATGTATTCGTCACTTGGAAAAGTGAATGTAATGCACATTTAACTCATTTAGGATGTACAATTGGATGACACTTTCACCTTTGAAGGTATGCCTTTTCTAGTTATACAGTATATTCCGATTTTAATCAATATTCCCAGGTGTTTGTTTGATATATCCAGGTTCAATGCAGAAAAGAATGAACAAAATTAACAAAACACAAAACGTGCTTTTTGCTTTATGCTGCAGGATGAATTAGGAAAGCACCTGCATTTCCCAGCACAGTTTTCTGATGTTTCTGCTCTAAGACATTTGCTAAACCCATTCATTAACAGCTGAGCTGAATAAGGTGTGTTAAAATTGTGAAATTATCCAACTGTGAAGGGCTCTAGAAATACGGGACCGAAACTAGACACTCCTGGGTTAATAGCCACGTGTCACAGTATAAGTGCTGTGAACTACTAGTTGAAATGAAAAGTGTGAAATGAAGTTTGCAGACCAAAAAAGAGCGAGAAAACCTAATCTCATGACAAACGCCTAGGAATTCAAACAAGTGGGGACGATTCGGTTGGATTTTGCATGAATGAAATTGTAAGAAAATGTACTTCCATTACTGAACCTAACCCTAACCTTGACTTTATGACTATTTATCCAAGAGACAGACTATAGTCAAAGATTAAGTACACATGCAACACATTGATGAAAGATAGGCAAAACTATTTAAAAAAACAACAGGTAAGAGGGAGTGGAAATTGTTTTCTTACATATTTTTCTGCATTGATATTGGTAGTGATTTTTTTTGTGTTGCTCAAACCTCACTATGCCCAGTAGTGTGGGTTGCTAACTTTATTTACTGCCGCATGCCACGGTTTTACTTGCTAATGCGATATTCACACAAATTATAATATGCATACAAGGTTGCTCTAGAATGTAAACAAATAACATACAATGTACACAAGTCAAATGTCCCAGAATGAATAAAAATATTGGCCAAAAATGCCTGTGTATAAAATGCCTGCATGCAGTGTATCACAGCCTGTCATTGCATAACACCACCTCTTACTTCCATTGGTTGTCTATTCATTTTCTATGCCACTTATCCATTCGCAGGGGAAGCTGGAGCCAATCACAGGTGACTTCAGGTGAGAGACGTGATACACCCTGAGCAGGTCTCCAATCTGCTGCCATTTACACTCACATACACACCTATGGGCAATTTAGAGAAGAGTTGGCCAAATCTGCATGTCTTTTTGGACTATGGAAGAAAACCGAGGAAACCTAGGCACCCAGGCACATGGAGAACATCTGCATAGAAAGGTTCATGGGCAACCCAGGGATCAGGCACAGAACGTTCTTGAGGCAACAATGCTAACCTCTATGCCACTGTGCCTCCTCTATAGTTGTCACCAACTTAATTAGCATCTTATATACATAACTTTACTTTTGTTCAACTTTATCATGTTGTTTAGCTGTCGCCAAAATTCATCAGCTCTCACTGGAAATAACTGGTTTCTGGGCACATTGTTGTGGCACATTGTTGCTGGTGAACACAAGGTTAGTTTGTTTGCCAAGTCTGAATCACAGTCAAAGTAATTACTTTTACAGCTTAGGCATGAAAAAAAAAAAAAAAAAAACGCTTGCAAGTGCATATAAAAATCATGGAATCAACCTAGCACAGACAACACAGAGTCAGTGCCATAGGTTTATTCTTTCCTGAACATGGAGCCATCTCAGTGCAACTCCCATGCATCAGTCTCTATGCTGATAAATCTTTCTTTCTTTTCTTTTTTTGAATGCACTTTAACACCCTACACTGTCCAGATGATTCTCCCTGACCCTGCTGAAAGGAGGTGTGAAATAGAATGCTAGGTATGTATGAAACTATGAATGTCTGACGGGGTCCTTGTCATTCAGATCCAGCAAGAAGGTTCCAGTGGAAAAGAGCTCACAAGATTAAACAATTGCATTGCATTTACCACAGAATGGTTTGCGTGCTTGTCTACCACAAGTCATCAAAAATTACACCAGTGTGATTACGATCCTCACTTATAATGCCCACTATCAAAATATGTTATTCAGGACATGATGTGTCACATGAGTCATCCATGTTCAGATTTACAGGAGGTACAGAGAGAGGTTCTATTTTTATTTAATGATAAATATATTTCAGCGACGGTAATATATTTTAAAAGGTTCCAGTGGAGGCGGTGAATTATTGCCTGGCCTAAAATTATATTGTCTGGCCTATACTGCAAAATCACCTTCCAGCTGATATTGTTGCATTTATACTTGTTCATGGTATGGTATGGTTCATGGTATGTTCATGGTGTTCTATGGAATAAAGGTTTATCCAAAGCATACACATGCAAACCAAACATGTTGCTGTTTGAGGAGGAGAAGAAAAAGTAAAGCAGAAAAAAAAGCGACTAAACACAAAATTTAGTCACAAGGAAGTCAAGCTACAGTCGCAATACCTGAACATATTGGTCCTATAAGGTTTTGTGTTGTGCTTCTGAGCCAAACTGCAATGTCTTCACCTTGATTTAGTTCCTCCTTTGGTATTTCCCATAACCAATAGACTGGGTGACGGTCCTCAGTCTCTAATCTGCCACTCTGAGTTTCAGCTCAATGACTGAAAGATGTCACACACTGCTACACAGCCTCATGCTGCTGAGGACATGGCTGCTAAGGAGATTATACACATCTTAAGCATTAGAGTTGTCTAGCCAACCTAGCTATTGGTTGTTAAGTGTTCATAATCAGACATTAAAGCCCTTTTTAACAGTCGACTGATAAGATTAGGTTTGGAGCCAGGTCTGGGAAAGATCCTGTTACAAAAGTGGCCTTTGAAGTTCCAATCATGAATGACTGCCAGGAGGACCATATTTGTGGTTCTTCAATAAGAGAGGATTTTGACTAACATGCACATTAAATTGCTCAATCTGTGCATTTAACATGCCTTCTGCTGTTAGAGTGGGACTGTTCTGCACTCCTGTGGCACAGCGGTGCAGCAGGTAGTGTTGCTGCCTCACAGCTCCAGCGTTCCCAGTTCGATGCTGAGCTTGGGTTACTGTCTGTGTGGAGTTTTGCATGTTTTCGCTCTGTCCACGTGGGTTTCGACAGGTTCTCTGGTTTTCTATCACCTCCCAAAAGCATGCCAATAGGTGGATGGGCTCAGATAAATTACCCCAGGTGACTCTGACCAAGTGGTGACTTTTTTGAAAGGGACTGAATGTGCACTTCCGGACTTATAGAAATGTGCCAGCAATAAAACTCAGCTCTTGACTTGTTTGTCTGTATTTACATATTTGGTGTGCCACTTGTGTGGTGCAGAGCACAACAGTGCAGTGCAGTGCAGGTCAGTGCATGTGGTTAGGGCTATGGACTACTGATCAGAAGGATGTGAGTTGCATGCCAGTACCAAGCACATAAAGAAAACATGCATAATATCACCTATTCCAACTTTCCATGAAAGCCAGTTGCACTACATGGCTTAGACCTGGTTTAGACTTGACATGACTAGGGATGAGCATGTAGATGAAGCAGCAATCCAGAGAATTAAAAGTAATATCCACTTGATGACACATCAGAGCAGACGCATCCCTGTCTGGAAGGTTTCCATGACGACCATTAAAATGGTTAATGTACCATTTTAAAATGGTTTTATTATGTAAAGATTTTAACTAAAACCTGTTTTGCTTATGCCCCAGCAGTTGCCTTGTGCTCGTCATAAGAAGGCCCCCCCCAAACTTTGAACACCACTGATATTGAGTCCATAATCTTCATAAGAGATGTTTGTGCATTTATGGAGGAATTCCATTTATGTATTAAAATAAACATTGCCTTACTTTGTTGTGATTTAGGTAAACATGGAACCCCATTCACAGCAGGCACTCTATATGGCCAAAAGTATATGGACATCTGATCACCACACCCATATATGGGTCTTCCCTAAATTGTTGCCACAAAGTCAGAAGCCCACAATTGTCTAGAATATCTTTATTTGCTGTAGCATTATGATTTTTCTCTACTGGAAGTAAGAGGCCCAAACATGTTCCAATATGACAGTGCCCCTGTGCACAAAGCTGGAACACCAAGTACATGCCAGACCTCCTCACTCGACATCAGTGCCTGATGCATTAATGCTCTTGGGGCTGAATGAGTGCATCCCCGCATTCACACTCTAGCGGAAAGCCTTCCCAGATGAGTGGGGATTATTATAACATCGACGCGAGACTAAATCTGAAATGATATATTTAAAAAAGATCACATATGGGTGTGAGTGGTCAGGTGTCTACATGCTTTTGGCCATATGGTGTAGAAAAGTAAAAACAAAACAAAAATTTTTCTTCATTTCTGGCAGCAGCTGTATGTCAGAATGTTGATTTATTACTAAATAATTCTGACTTATAATCTCTCTTATTTCATAACGTTCTTATCTTCTTGCATTTATTACTGCAAGATTAGTATCAAATGTTTACTGGTTGGGGCGGCACGGTGGTGTGGTGGTTTGCACTGTCGCCTCACAGCAAGAAGGTCCTGGGTTCGATCCCCGGGTCACCCAGGGTGCCTTTCTGTGTG
>JAQQZR010000004.1:9889120-9906018 GCA_030068235.1 Notoglanidium macrostoma
TCAGTATATGCCGTACGTGTTGCTTCATAGTTTTGATGTATTCAGTAATGTTTTACAACGTAGAAAGCAAAAGAAAATACAGAAAAACCTATGAAAGAGTAGGTGTGTCCAAACTTATGACTGGTAGTGTATATATTTTAGAACAGTTTAAACATAAAAGTAAAGAAAAACTTCACACAGAATCTCCAAAAACCCTACAGGTCCTTTGTACCCCTAGAAATCAATTATTCTTTGCAGGTTTGTTGCTAATATTCTTTTTTGTAACGGAGCTTTGTCCAAAATGTCCATTTAGTTATGCAAATGACATCTTGTCTAAGAAACGCATTTGCATACTTGGTAAAACCAAAAATCTTTTCCATATTGTTAGAATTCAAATATCAATTACCAAGAAAAGACTTTTTCTGAAAGGATTATTAGAAAACCATTTCTTTATTGCTTAATAAGAAAAAAAATCCATGCACTAAAATTTAATGACATTTTTCAGTGTGAAGTCTTATCAAACAATCAACATTATGGGACGTTCCTCTATAATATCCTTCTAACTGGGGATATACATGAACGTAACAGTTCATGAATGCAGGTCAAGAAACAGATTTTTGGTTCTGAATATAGAAAATACAGGTTTTGAGCAAAACGGTTTAAAAGAACTACAAAGTGGTTTAATGTGTTTCCACTCATAGTCGAGTTTTTACGGTTTACAAAAGAAAATTGACAGATTTCATAAAGAAATAATAGATATACAATGTATTATGACTCTTATGCCATGTATATAAAAAACACCCAGGCTTTTCAGGGATATATGATTGTGCCAAGTGGGTTACTGGAACAAACAAGCTTTTTGATTTTAGATATTTTTATTACTTCAGTATAAAAAGACATATTATAGATGGAATTTATTTAACAACCTGAACAAATGATTGATGTAATGAAACTTGCCTTCCGTACATGCAAGTGTGATTCTCTTTTAGGTCCAGGAAAGGACTACGGCATTTGTGTTTTATGCCATATCGGTCAAATAAGTGACTAGACACTCCCGAGTGGCACAACAGAAAAGCGTTTGCGCTATCCTCCGGAGATCACGCGTTTTTGAATCCCGATGATGCCACAGTCATCCGTGACCAGGAGCTGAAGGAAGCCTGTGCTCTCATGGAGGGAGGGGCGGCGTACTCTCTCTGCCCTGTCAATCACAAGTGAGCCTAAACAATCATGTGGGCTCATACATACAGAGGTGGCCAAATATCGCTTTCCTCTGAGTGCGTTACGCCGTGCATGAGCAACAGTTTGAAAAAAATGCGGTTGGTTGGCTTCCTGTGCCTTGGAGGAAGCGTCTTCGCCTTCCCTGTCTGGTAGCTGTCATGTGATAGGTTAAGCGCTGTCTGGTGAGTGGGAATTGGCCATGAATAAATGAGGGAGAAATTCTGGGGGGGAAAAACTAGTGATGAAACTTTGCGAAGCTGCTGTTCCTGGCAAATTAAATGGAATTAATTATACAGCAGTAAGAGTTTTTTCGGTAGCTCTTAAGCCGGATTTTTTTATTTTTTTTATTTTTTTCTCCGTGCGGAATTTCCGATTACCTAATTTTGTAGTATTTCATCAACATAATTGCTTGGCCTGTAGTATTCCTTCAGGCCGGTTTCAAACTAAAGGCAGGTATTAACCTCTTGAAAAGGGCTGAAATCAGAGATATTGCTCATCCAGAGAGAAGATGTCCTGTGCAGTTCTGATGATGCTCTTTGTCTTCACTGCTCATTTCTTCCTCCCTCGAGCTCATGGACGAGCTGATTGGATAAGCTTGGTTACACTGACCCACTGGCAGAAAAGCTCTATGAGGCAGAAAGTAAGGCCAAAAAGCCTTTACCTGTCAGTCAGGATCATTTCTAGCACCCTGTGTACACAGGGGGAGAGCGTAATCCTTCCCTATGCACATCTCGGCCGTGGAATGGCCGGGCTAGTATGTGGGGAGGGGTTTTCGGAGGATTGGGGGAGATTTACAGATAGATCTACATGCAGTTTTCATGCTGATATCTGATGCGGCACCTGTGGCTCTGGGGCTAACGCCATAAACCTGCACAATGTGAGGCACAAGCAAATATCCGGCGCCCTGGAAACGTACAATAAACCACTAATGATCCAAGTGCCAAGCTCCAAATGGCAAGCTCTAAATGTCAAGCTCCAATTATAGCAGGTTTTGCTGCAATATCCTCATCAGTGTCACCATTCATTAGGATTTTGGGCTCTGCTTGACCTCATTAGTGATTTTCTCTCATTCCCCAGACCATTCATGTTGCCATCGTGTGCGCGGGTTACAACGCAAGCCGAGACGTGGTGACGCTGGTCAAGTCTGTGCTGTTTCACCGGTAAGTGAATCATCAATCATACACTGACAAAACAAATGTATTAATGAGTGTGAAATCGTAAAAGACCAACTGGTCATGATATATAGGCTATTGCTCTGTTTGCTCTCTTACTGATCCAGTGTTCACACGAATAGTCATTTGGTTGCTACGTATTGCGTTATAACTGTTGACACAATATACATCGGATTCGATGAGATGAAGAATCAGTTGTGTGGAAAGAATCTGGTAATGAGTTTGTCTGCAATTTACACCTATTACACTCACAGCAATTAAACAATTATGAAGTGGAGCAGAGAAAATGTTAATGGTGTCTCTGAAGCATCTGCAGTATTTAGATAATTTTGTGAAGTGCATATTTTTTTTATTTTTTATTTTTTTTTTGCTTCCCTGTTCATGTGTGGCGATTTGCTGATTTCATAAGTCACGCCTATCTTACATGCACATTTTAAAGCCATTTCCTGCCATTGGTAATTTACTGATCCGGTAGAATGTCTAATGCATGTGCATATTTAGTCGATAATTGAACCGTCGTGCTACAGCAAGAGTATGCTGCGTCTATACGATTTATGATGTATTGCAATGTATTGTTCGCTTTATTCGAGTAACTGTATTCTTCAGGGCAAGAATGATACTCTAAGCAGCAAAAAGTCACTTGACTGTATGTGTAAAGGAAAATACAGAGTCTAAAGATTGCTTGAACCCTGGAGTCTGAGGTTGAAGACATGAAATAGGCAGTGATTTTAAGTGTTCCAGCAAATACTGCTTAGTAACACTGAAACTCTGCCAACAGTGACTTTGTGCACCTCAAGGAAAGAACTGGAAAAGCAGAGAAATGTTGAGAGACGTTTCCTTAGAAGGCAAGGATGCTAGAAGCAAACTACAACACTTGGTTTTAAACAAAACAGAATGGATGGATAGAGCACACGTTTCCTTTTCTTTTCTTAACTTATGCTTATGCGCACTTAAATCCCGCCTCCTCGGTGTCAGTTTAGTGCTCCAAATAGTCAGATTTGAATCCAAAGTGAACCCTATCATTATGCCCCTGCAAAAACTGGAAAACACTGGAAAAAGAAAAACCCAGGGGTGGAAATTCCAGTTGTGTCACCATGGTGTGTGAACTCTGCTTCCGAGAGTTCCTTAAGCTCATGTGCCTTGAAGGCATGTACCTGTTGGAATGAACGTGAAATGAGTCGGCAGTGAGCTCACCACGGTGAGTTAAAAACTCGTTATTTGGGACACATGGCTGTTCCTAGCACGCTATAAACTAACTTATAAAATCCATCCTAATGTTCTTGGTAGTGTGTGTTCACTGACGAACAAATGGCTTTTGTGCAAATTTTAACAACTGGCTGGCGGCTAGCGCGACCGCTGTATGTCCAGATAGCCAGTGTGATTGCACTAACCTTTTGCTTTGAAAACTCTCAAAGTTTCAAACATTTTTAATAGAAATGGCTAATCGTGCATGTGTCCAGAAAGTAGGTATACGACGGTAATTTGTGTGGTGAAGTTTACCGGTCTCTTCCAGTCAAGGCTTCCAGTCATACGCCTTCTTACTTTATAGTAAAAAAAAATGTCACCTTGTAAATGGAAAGATAACAGAGAGAACAGGCCATTTTGTCACTGAAACACAGGGACGGGTGGGGCTAAAAACTGCACGCCAGCCGGCTAGCCAGCAGGGGCACTAGACCTCTTGTGGCCTCACTTTTTTGAGATTATGCACCGTCCATTTTTTTCATATAGTCGACCTCCTACATCACTCAAGTTCAAAATCGGTCTCAACTAGAAATGTGCACAGGACTGTTTTTAAATACTCCCCAAATATAAACAGCCCAGTAGCTTAATTTAAACCAGCATGACCCTGCCCAGGCAATTACTAAGGATGAATGAATGAATGAACACCATATGTCCAGGTTAATGAATGTGATCTGTCTTTGTCCCCCGAGCTTAATATATGACTGCTGGTTTGTGCTCACATAAAAGTAAAAACCTCCCACTCGTATGATTTTTTTTTTTTTTTTTTTTTTTTGTGTGTGTGTCCTGCTGAATCTCAGTCCTGATTCACACTCTAGTCTCAAAAAAGATGCCCTGCAAACCAAGTGCGCTTTCTGGAAAAAAAAACAAAAAAACACCTCAAACAGTGCGTCTCCTATGTCTACAGTATATGTGTATGTTTCTGTTTAGGTTCTTTTAGTACTTCTACATCTCAAACATTACATATAGACCTACAGTGCATTTTCAGATACATCTAGCTAATGTTAGAGAATATACATTAAGGTTAGCCAACAATAGTATGAGTCATAAATCTAGGAAGGTGAATGTCATCAGTTACGTAGTTAGTAGACAACTGGGCCAATTTAGTCATTTTATCATTCACCTGATGGTAATACTCATATGGTAATTCCACAAATGTTTCACACAGACCCTGTCCTAATTGTACTGCGGAGGAAACAGAATTGCCTTGCTTATTGCTCTGGTGGAAACTGAGTGTTCGTGACAAAGCTGAATGACTCTAGTCTGGGCCCACCTGCGATCAGGATCGGCCTGCTTTTGCTCAGATCTCAGTCCTAAAATATGTCCCCTCCTGCCTGGCCTGTCAGACTCTATTGAAACCAAATAATAGGCTGATTATCATCATTAGTGCAACATGGCCGACCTGAACAGCGTAAAGCTCCTGGAAGCCTCATGCCAGGTTTCAGAGAATTCTGGTTAATTGCAGTGGAAGTGGCGGTGTGAGTGAATGTGTACGTTCTCAGCCAGGTTCTGTACTGTACTGTGAAACGCATGATTAAATTTCTTTTCCATGTGGAAGACCCGTGTTAAATATACCTTGCTATTATGCCGAGAATTTGCAGGGATAAGTATAAGCCTGCTTGCTCTAGCCTTTGTGTCACATTGTGCCTGCCACAGAAAAAAAAAACAGCATGGATCCAAACGAAGCTTTCAAAAGGACAAGACATCGAAATGAATTACATATTTTGACACGTAGACACCAGCTCAAGAGAACTGCTGAATCTGTTTGTAGGCCTGACAGCTGCCACAAAGCCTAGTTTATTCTGTCCAGAGCCCTGACTCGTAGTGACAACTGAGGGCTGCTGGAACATCACACGAGTAAAATAACAGACATATGGAAGTATGGATACACAAATGGGACTTCTACTAAAGTGTGTGTGTGTGTGCTGTGTTTTTTTTTTTTTTTTTTTTTTTAGATCACAGGCTAATTAGGCTTGATTTGTTGCAAGCCTTTAGAGGCACAAAAACAAACAAGGCCAAAGCTGCTGTTCAAAACATCAGTGTAATGAGAGTAACCCCAGAGTGCCGGGGCAAACCGGGACAGCTTTTTGGGTAAGGAGAGCGAACCAGCGTTCCTGTCCGGAGAATAAGATTTGTTTGCTTGGTATTATAATCTTTTATCTGGGTGAAGAGCCAATTTGAGATATAGGACATCAAAGTTATAACATTCCAACTCTAAAATGATGAAATGTTCATTTTCAGCTCAACTACGCTCCCGCTTAACACCGCTTACTTCAAATCGGCATGATCAAAATGCTGAGATCATTAGAAAGTGCGTTTATGAACATAGAGCCTTGTTCTTCTGTAAGATCATATTCTGGTTTCATATCAAGGTTCTGTCTGGCTGTTTGTTCTAAGGCAAGACCTTAATTTAAGACATGAACTAATAAATAGAAATACACTCCATAGAAAAAGACATTTTAGAAGCAAAGAGCATGTTATGATCACTTATACAACAGTTAGTGATGGCCCACTAATATTATCAGTCGAGCAGCATTCGCTGTATGTATCACTCCGCTTGTCCACATACAAATTACTCTAGTAATCATCAGCTGACAATTATCATTTTCAGGAATATAACTTTTGATTTAAACTATGAAATCTTGTCAGATGGAGATAAAAAGGAAGAAGGGACACCAAGTTTACCGGGAGCACCTTTAATGGGAACGTACAAATCATAATGCTAGTGCTACAAAGTGAGTCTGGCTTCTTCGGGATCTATTTCTGCTCACGGAGCGAAGATATATGGAACATTTGGCCATGCCGTGTCCAAGATGTCACTTACTCGATATTAATTTCTTGTTTAGAGAACTGTTGTATTAAAGCAACATCACACCTGAGATCATGCTGATGTATCAGCACGGCTGTGATCAGCTACAGCACGCAGCCTGATTACTAAATACTGATTATTGATTAAATATTAAATACGTTGACCATTAATTGTAAACTCTAATGCCTTTAAAATATATTAGAAAATATAATTCATGTTTCTGTGCAAACACACAGACAAGTCTGTTAGCAGCCCTCAAAAGCTGAACCTAAAGAGTTTATTAAATGCATTGCATCTAGCTAGCTAAAGTCAGTAATATTTACCATTAATGTTATTTCATGTTAACCACAAATTAATTAAGACTTTGTATTGTGCATGAATGTTTATGAACCAGCGAGTACAGTAGACCTGTGCCTGTTTTATTCACTTACTTTCTATTACATGAAGCAAATGTAGAAAGAAACAGAATAGAATGTGGATATTGATTGGGCAAGGCTGCCTGTGTTGCACTCATCCAGTGTTTATGCTGGATAATGATTGGCTGGCAGAGAGAACCCTATAAAACGTATAAAAATGTTTATTACTGAGTTTAGAGATGAAACTTTTTTGCTTACGTCGTCACGATGCGTCATGGACTTCTTTTTGTATTGAAGAAACCCACTCTCGTGAAAAACAGTGAATGGGGAAAGACGCAGTGTACTTTTTTGCGTTCTCGTCCTCACTGTATTTAGCCTCATAGCTGCGCTCTCATAAAAGACAGTGATCTCACGCTCACTCGTCTAGATCATACTAGCAGTATAAATTGGCTGTATAGCATCTGCAGCTGATGAAGACATTGTTATAATGTAATAATGATGTACCAGTATCCAAAATTTGCATAACGGTCCAGAAATCTGAACTGGAATACCAGGAGAACCGGTATACCACCCAGCACTAAAGAACACCATAGGACCTCCCCTAAGTACCCCCCAACCATGAGGTTTATGTGCTTAACTCATTTTCTGACCAAAATACCAACAATACTGAGGTCACAATGTGTTAATAGAATTGTGCTTGTGTGTGGCAGACGGAATCCTCTTCACTTCCACTTCATCACAGACTCCATCGCCAAGCAGATCCTAGCCTCCCTCTTCCACACTTGGATGGTGCCAGCGGTACGAGTGGACTTTTACGATGCAGATGAATTGAAGGTGAGTTTATCTTTTGATATTCAATAAGACATTTAAAGTGTTTGAGTTTGGCTTAAACATTTGATTTATTCGTACCAAAGTGGTAACTCTGCATTTATTATTTATTTATGTCTGTGTGTGTCTGTCTGTGTGTGTCTGTCTGTGTGTGTCTGTGCGTGTGTGTGTCTGTCTGTGTGTGTGTCTGTCTGTGTCTGTGTGTGTGTGTCTGTCTGTGTGTGTGTCTGTGTGTGTGTGTCTGTCTGTGTGTGTGTCTGTCTGTGTGTGTGTCTGTCTGTGTGTGTGTGTCTGTCTGTGTGTGTGTCTGTCTGTGTGTGTGTCTGTCTGTGTGTGTGTGTGTCTCTGTGTCTGTGTGTGTCTGTCTGTGTGTGTGTGTGTCTGTGTGTGTGTGTGTCTGTCTGTGTGTGTCTCTCTGTGTGTGTCTGTGTGTGTGTCTCTCTGTGTGTCTGTGTGTGTGTCTGTCTGTGTGTGTGTGTGTGTGTCTGTGTGTGTGTGTGTGTGTCTGTCTGTGTGTGGGTGTGTGTCTGTCTGTGTGTGGGTGTGTGTCTGTCTGTGTGTGTGTCTGTCTGTGTGTGTGTGTCTGTCTGTCTGTCTGTCTGTGTGTCTGCGTGTGTCTGCGTGTCTGCGTGTGTCTGCGTGTGTCTGCGTGTGTGTGTGTGTGTTAGTCTGAGGTGTCGTGGATCCCCAACAAACATTACTCCGGTATCTATGGCCTGATGAAGCTGGTCCTGACCAAGACGCTGCCATCCAACCTGCAGAAAGTCATCGTTCTGGATACTGACATCACCTTTGCCACAGACATCGCTGAGCTGTGGGCGGTCTTTCACAAGTTCAAAGGTATCACAAGGTTTCCAATAGTGTAGCAGTTGCTATTGAAATTAAAGTGCATTTTTCAAAGCCTTGGTTGAGATCAAGATAAATTACATTGGCTTGTTATACGGATAACGTGTTTGGAGTTCAGTTTAGCTCTTCCTTCTACAGTTATATCTTTGTTTTTTTGTTCTATCCAGCTTACTGTTTCTAAGGTATGAGGAATCATCCAGTTCGATCATTCCAGTAAATAAGGACATGATGAATCTTTTTGGATTCGTATTTGTTTTTTTGCTTATTGCTCACTTCACAGATCTCTCCTAAGCAGGAATGAGTAGCCAGGATGCTCTGGACAAACGGATAATCTGTTCAGGTTATTCGTATGTTTTATTCATAGCTGCCCTGCAAACAAGTAGGTTCAACAACCAGAGAAAGAAAACTCTTCTTCTTATTGACTTTTGTAAAATGAAAGTTTTTATTTGGTTAAATAACGCTCTTCACTGTCTGTGTGAGGCAGCTGTGACTATAGCGCGTGCTTCTGAATCTCACTGCCTGCTGCACGACACACCTCAGCCAAGCTCTTATCAGAATAAATTCAAATAAATCTCAGTACAACGTCTTTGTATACAGTAACTCTCCTTACAACCAGCAGGCACCTTGTGTTTAAACACGTGAAGAGACAATAAAGACGCTAACCAGAAGCTGAGACATCGACGAATTTTTGTACAAAACATTTTAATTTAATTGTAACAATTAATTGTAACAATTGCTCTGTACCCTGCTATATTATTTTATCATACTACAGCGCTGCATTCCCCCCACAAGAATTTCTAATCTTATTTATTTCCTTTAGTCTGTATTAGTGCACTTAACTAGCTAACTCTTTAGCCAAGTCAGTTAGATTTCACGGGACTGCGCAGCACATCGGAGTTTCCACATATCTAGTGGTCTCTCTAACAAATCTACCATTTGTACACCATGATAATTAATAGTAACAGAAAGAGAAACTGTATTCGTGGTTCCAGTTGTTCTTGTACTCCTTTGTGTTAAGATTTCACTTTGTTCATTAATTAATTTCAACACCTACAGCATTACAATCAAGCAAATCTAGTTATACAAGTGTGCTTAAAAACACCGTCCAGGGAATCTTCTCATATCTTCGACAATATTAATAACACAGCCACAAGTGAGCATAAAAATATGATCTGATGTTGCCGTCAAGCTCATTTTGTCATTAAAATTTGTTGGAATGGAAATTTCCCTGTCCTAATGGATTTCACACGATAAGCCTTATCTTACTTTTCAGACAAAATCATTCCTGAATAAAAGAAATGCCCCTGAAATACCGCAGTATTAATAATCAGTGTATAATCAGTATACCATATGGTTTACACAGTTTACCATGTGGTGTAGTGTTTAAATATACCAGGCATTTTTATTTTATGTGTACTAACTGAAAAAAATCAGAAGACCTTATTAATTCAGTGTGTCCCAAAAGTCATGGGGGAAATTACCACTTTTTAGCAAAATGTCTTTATTTATTTGAGAAAGCCTTTATGAATGCTTTTAAACAAAAGAGGAACATATTGAAATCATTCTCATGGTTACAGCACAGAGATCATTTAAAGGAACACATTAGTGCAATTGCAATTACATACATAATACCAGATGTGTTGACGCAGGTTCATCGTGAGCCGGAGACCCGACTGCGTGTGCGTTTACAAAGAAATGGCAATCACGTAGACGATGTTTTGTAAATGAAGTTACATTTTGCTAAAAAGTATTCATTTCCGCTATGTATGGCACTTTTGCGTTTAATATACTGAAACTTTTATAGTTTGTAGGTATATTATGTTTATCAGCTGACATCCTCTGAAATAGATGTTCACTTGTGTAGGATTTTCAGTGTTCAAGGTTTGCGAAGATAATGGAGAACCTTAGGACCCAAGCATTTCCTGCTGACATCCCTTTATATAGGCTTTATGATTGTATTTTCTTCACTAGAGTGATTTTTCCAAAGCCTGCATATGTCCTCCATTTGGTGATATTTGATCAGTGTCGGAGCCGCCATTTGTGTCTTTAAAATAACATTTTGTGAAGAAACTCTCAACATTGTTACAGCGCAACTGTAATTTCAGAAGTATTTGTAAGTATTCGTCTGCCAAAATTAGGTAAGTTACCTAAAACCCAACAGTATCATGAAGACCAATTCTGACACCTAGTTCTGGAAAAGTATCAGTGAGAGTTTGGTTATTTAAAAGGAAAAAAAAGCCCAAACTTTGAACATCCTGTGAAGCAACTTTAAATCCATTATTAAAAAATAGAAAGAAAATAAGACATAACTGGGGCTATACATAGAGGAGGCTGTCAAATCTCAAAGACTGGGTAGGCCATTAGTTAGAGAAACAAGCAAAGACAAGGTTAACTCTCAGAATGACACTACCACCACCATTCTTCCTTGTGGGGATGGTGAGCTCAGGATTATTAGCAGTGTTGGATACGGAAATGAAGATCCATGTTCGAATGGTAATTGTGGGGAATGTGAATTGTGAATTCAAAATCTTGTAGTGAAGGATAAATAAATATTATGGCTATATTTCTGGATGATTTTACACATTGTCGTTTGGACCTGAAATGTTTTTCCTCACTAGTGTCAGTAGAAGAGCGCATTAGTGTCAGATAGATGAGACGAGATGAGTCACAACTCCTTACATGACATCATAATCATTGACTCAGGACCAACACATGACATTTTGGGAAACAATGGATAAAATGTTGTGATTAAAGATGCAGTCATGGATTCTAATCCAATACACTTTTTGTCAAATTCATCAAATATCTCCTGACAGTCCGCTAGCTGTCCGTGCTGTGTGTGCTGAAGAAAAATCAGCGCTCGTACACACCCATGGCTCTGTAAACGGGGAAATAAAGAAGTGGCCTGGGGCGTACTCTAGCCAATCGGAGGCTGAGGGAAGGGCAGGGGGCGATATGGGGGCCGTTTGCTAGTGTCATTACCTTGGCAATGCACATCCATGAATTTGGGGGCGGAGCTTGTGAAGGAGCACTGAAGGGAGGTGTGTATTCATTAGGCTGTTGAGTTCAAAACAATCTTTTTCCAGAAACGATTCAGGATCAGGATCCTTCTGTGCTGCACATCCTGAACTTGTATGAGTCAGAGGCAATAGTGAGCGCGTGTGCACACGTACTGCCGGAACATCTTGGCTTAGATTGCATTTTTCTTCTGATAAGCTGGTGTGGTGCCTGTAGGAAATAGGGATGGAACAGTATGAAATAGACTTTTGTGGAACATTTGTATGGTTTCACAGTACACTACAGAATGCAATGCATGTGCTCTTTCAAGAAAAATAATAAAGAAAAATAACCATATCCGTTGAAGGGGTATTTTGGTGGAGCCAAAAACAACAGTGGTTGTGGGGGAAAAAACACAGGTATGAATTTGAGCATGATGATTGGGCTGATTTCTTTCTAGCCCAGACTGTAGAGTCATGCAGCTTTTTTCGTATTTATTGGGACTAATTTATTTAAGCCTGTGTCGCTGTTAGTCCTGATTAAGAAGATTGACATGAAATACACTAGCGACTGTAATAGGCATGAATTAGAAGTAAAGAGATTAAGTATCTTTTAATCAAGGTACAAAAAGGACAAACATCAGATGCACAAGTTTTGGTTATGACCAATAGAGTTATCTTATGGCAAAAGCAGCTTTGCTGTTTCCATGCTTGCTATTTGGAAGACATGGCATTACAGACTAAAACAATGGTGAGTTACTGATGTAGTAATGTGTGTAAGATCACAACCAGCCATTGATACAACATTGTATTTTCAAACAACATTCAGTATAAAATATTATATGTAATATAATAATACAGTATATATCCATATTTTGGTTACATACAAAAAATACTAGATTTTTCTGTTTGAAGATTTTGTGTGATCAAATTATCAAGACAAACGGGGGAAGCGTAGTTCTATCTGAAATATAATCCGTGATTGTTCAGTCACCAGTCTTTCACCATGAGTCCAGGCTGCGTATCAGCAGTGGCAGCAGTTAAATGATGTGTGGTAGTGCTGTGAGCGTGGCAGTGTGTCGAGTGTGAGCTCAGTGGGAGAGAAACTGGATTGCCACACACACATTCACACAGTGCCTTCATATCTTTCAGTTCCTCTCATGACTCTCAAGCTCCCAGTAAAGACAGCTCACTGCCTTTGTCTCGGGGAAAATGGCAGGGTTCCGAATGAACTCGCCTCATGAATAGGATTTATCATGCAGCGTCACGTTCATGCACTCTCTCCCTTTCTCCTTCCCTTTTCTCTGCCGCTTACTTCCTCAGTTTTTATTGCGTACATTCGCTCTGTCTCTTCCGTTCACTCCCATCATCATTCCCGCTTTCCTTTTGCTTAATTTCCCTTCACTGTCTCTCTTTTTGGGCTTCTCTTGATATTTCTGAAAGCGTTTTTAGTTTGAGGCAGTTCTGTAACATCCTGCAAGCTTGAAGTGTGCGACTGTTTATTTAGCTCCTACTCTCTTCTACCTTCCTTGTCTTTTACTTTTTGGGCTGAAAGGGAAAAATAAAGCAGGGTCTAGTTTTACATCACCCTCTAAACTCCAAATCGTAATTTTGTACCTTTTTTTTTATTTTTCTCCAGTATAGTTTTGCAAATCGCCCCGGATCCAACCCAACTGCATGACGTGAACTGAACATACAGTGTATTAAAACTGACATGCAGCTAAAGCGCTGCAGAAATACTATATTCATAATATTTGGACCAAAAAAAAAAGGAACGCAGGTTTACAGTTCACAAAATTACTCCTGTTTAATGTTATTGTTGTGGTTTTCAATTATAAGCCCAGCTCTGATTATTCCATATTCTACAGACTTCTGTAATTTCTCAGAGCACGTGTAGTTTCCGCTTCTCTGTTTTAATTAGGTGCAGTGAGAAACTGAGTCAACACAAAAGAAAAAGATACCAGATGTAATTCCTTTCAAAATGAACAAGGGCTGCATTCCCAAGGATTTTTTTGGCATCCATCAATGAATGCGCCACTACCATTCATTTCAAACAGAACAATGCATTAGTGCAGAGAGAGCACCAATGCCTGCTAATGTGTCAAATTTACACGCTGTTGTCCGTCAAACATATTCAGCAGAGTTGAACTTTTAATGGAATGTACTGTGACACGGCCATGCATCAGCCAAAAGGAGATCTGTCATTCATGCTGTTGTTGAGGGAAATGAAGGAGAAAGTCATTGTGGTTATTGATCCAGTGCTAATAATATACACTATATGGCCAAAAGTACTGTATGTGGAGACCTGACTATCACACCCATATGAGGTTCTTACACAAACAATGGAGCCCAAACAGGTTCAAGCGAGCTCCAGAAAGACACGGTTTGCCAAAGTTGGGGCGTAAGAACTCAAGTGACCTGCACAGAACCCTGACTTTCACGTATAGGTGTGATTGTCGAGTTTCCACAAACCTTTGTGCCACATACATATATACATACATAGGCAGTGTCCATGTGCAGACAGGTCTGTTGAATGATCACAAAGTACATTCCAATAAATTTTTACCTCCCCATTTGAACACATTTAGGCTAAATCAGCAATGCATATTAAGTAAAGTTTAATACACCTTATGTGCATGCTGTTACAAGAAATTAATTTGGATAATAATTGTTCCATAAAGTGTCTGATGCATCTTCGTAAAGGGTGGTGTGCAGCCGTATTTAGTCATACCGGGTTAGCAATTTTGACGAGCCCAGATGAGCATTGGGAGGCAGCAGGGTGTTGAGTAATCTGACTGCCTCAGGGAAGAAACTGTTCTGGAGTCTGCTGGTGGTGGACCCAGTGCTCCTGTACCATCTGCCAGATGGCAGGAGAGTGGAGTCCATGGATTTGGGTGAGAGGGGTCATCTGCAATACTGGTGGCTTTGCAGATGCAGTGGTTGTTATAAGTGACCTCGATGGTGGGGAAAGAGACCCCAATAATCTTTTCAGCTGTTCTCATAATCCGCTGTAGGTTCTTGTGGTCAGAGACTGTGCAGTTCCCATACCACATGGTGAGATGCTCTCTATTTTTCCTTGACATTCCTAGAGGCCATTGTCTGTTATTTTGCCTTTTGCCTTTATGTGAAAAGGTGCCCTTTATATACAGTCAAAGAATATAAAAGAGAGGCAAAGCAAGTGCATATATTAAGATATTGGATACATTGAGAAGTAAGAATGCGTGTTGACTGTTCAGAACCCTTTTTTCCGTACTTCACAGATTCATTTGTTAAACTGCAATATTGGCCTCCAGCAGTGTGCTTAATGCCTTCCTGTTAGATTTGTGAGTACAAGGGACATTTCTCAGGCCCTTGAGTTCAAAGTACATGCACCACACTATATTACATACAGTATATAGCAGAAACAGTGGAGCATGTCCAGTGTTGTTTTTAGCACTTCAGGACACGTATGCGTCTCCGCCGTGCAGATCAATAATATAAGAGCATGTTTATGTCAGCAGGAGGAGATGAGTCTCTCACTGAGGCTGAGGATCGCTCAGAGCAATTCCTGCAACACAACCGATCAGTCACAAGGCTAAGATGAAACTCAGGGTAAACAGTGGAAAGCGCCAGGGATTAATAACCTAGAATCTAAACTTCCCTCTATTCCTGTATAAACTTTATCTCTTTTGGGGCGGTCTGTCAGCATGTAATTGCCTCTGCTTAGGTTTGACTAGGGACGATACGGAGACACCGCGCACTCCCTATTCACTTGTTGATGTTCATTTGCAGTAGGAGCGCAAATCCTGTTTTCACAGAATCGCTGACGTCAGATACAAACATGAAATCTTTTTTAATTGAATTCCTTATAGTTGTTAATATTAATTTCTTGCTATTTTTTTTTTTTTCTTTTTTTTAAGTTTGCTTCAGCAGGCCTCTGTAGCAGGTTGGTAAGGCCATATATATGTGACGCTTGAATTTGCATCCATTAGATAGAACCTCAAAGTCAAATCATCCCTGTCTGTCAGATTTCCAAGTTGAACTGTAAAATGTTTAGCAATTTCATGATGCTAGGATTATTGACAAGCAGCCTCCAGAGTGGTGCAACAGAAAAACATTCACCCCGTCACCAAAGGTTCATGTTGTTCAAATCCTTATGATGCCACAGCCAGTCGTGGTTGATAGCACTTTCCTCCAAGTGTGTTACACTGCCCTGTGGTGCAGCATGAGCAGAAGTTTGAAAAGATTCAGTGTCTGGCTTCACATGTCCGTGACCGGAAACTCAATAACTGTCTAGAATAATGCATAAGTCTATGATTTGAGACACAATGCTAGTTTGTTTAGTCAGTTGGCATTGCACCACACGGATGCTCCGTGTTAATTGCTGAGGACGTTGCAGAAGAAATCGAGATTCATGAGGCCAGGCTGTTTTTTGTTCGTTCTGCTTGTTATTGTTCGTCCTGCTTTTCTTCTCACCACAAATGTCAACAGTGGTTATTCGAGTTTCTGCCCACTGAACTGCTGTTCACTTTGTGGAAAAAACATGAGCACTCACCCAGGATGCAGGTAGTCCTGGTTTCAGAATAGTTACTGTTCCATGCCAGCGTGTCGTCTTGGGAAAAGCATTAAAATCGGCTTCTGGTCTGCAGAGGAAGGAAAATAAAGACTGAAATCTAATCTACATCCAAATCTTAATTTGAAATGTTCTCAGTTTAACTGGGAAATCGTGATGGATATAATTGAGAGCGAGCGTGTTTTCGTGTGGTGCCCTTGCTGCTGATTATTTATCTGCCCAAGCATTGGAGATTCTGCAAAAACTCGATTAGGATATTTTACTATGTTTAATTACATGCACGTGTGATAAATTTTTCCTTTAATCTAACCGCGTTCTTGGGTGAATAAATCTGCTGCTTATCTCACTGATAAAGAGCGCACCTCTGATAAGGATTAATAGAGTTCATCAAAGGTTTACTGCTAATAATGGACAAACAGCAAGTGCTCTCTCATCTTAATTCAGCTGATTGTGTGAATACATTGTGTTAAGCCTCTGATTGTGTGGTTAAGATGCCATAAACGTCTCTAAGATGGCTGTTAATGTAAATCTCTCATTCATATTGTATGTTAAACGAAGGATCCATTTTGTGCTCATTCTCACGAATAGTTTCTTTTCCTTTTTTTATTTCTATCCGGAAGTTTCATTTTTTTTTCTTCACATTCTCTCTGTGTCTTTTCTAGTAGTAAATTGAATGTTTCCATGATTTACTGCCAACTTGGAGCTCTGCAACATTTATAAAATAATGATGTGTAATGGCATCAGAGTGGTGTGTTCATATTCATAAAGTAGAAAGTGATGTGTGAAATTCTTATTTTCTCTCGGTCATGCTGTGGTGTTACTGTGGGTGTGTGTGTGGGTGTGTGTGTGTGTGGGTGTGTGTGTGTGTGTGTGTGTGTGTGTGTGTGTGTGTGTGTGTGTGTG
>JAQQZR010000004.1:9919259-9933336 GCA_030068235.1 Notoglanidium macrostoma
AAAAGCATTCCAGGTGACGACTTCATGCAGCTGGGTAAGATAATGCCCACAATATCATCAAGCTAAATGGGGGCTACGTAGAAGAATCTAAAATATGAAACATATTTTGTTTGTTTGAAGCAACACATGTACTGAATTATGTAGTGAACAAAAAAAGTGTAAAAAAAACCATAGTTTGATGTATTCAGTATTGTTTTACAATGTAGAAAACACCAAAAAAAGAAAAACCTATGAAAGAAAAGGTGTGATCAAACTTTTGACTGGGTGTGATATATAGATACACACACACACACACACACACACACACACACGGTGCAGTGGTTAGCACTGTTGTCTCACAGTGGGTTTGAACCTGCAGGTGGACTGGAGGCCTTTCTGTGCGGAGTTTGCATGTTCTCATATTTGCCCATATTGTGGCCAAAACCTCAGTTACTCCGCATAAATTCTTTTTTATAAAACTGTTGTATAAAACCAACATCATGCTCACAATCAAGCGATTATACTGCAGTCCCAATATTCAGTATAACCACACTCCGCTTACGTGATATTGCGTAACAGAAATGAGTGTGCGGTTATGCACACAAACAGTATGCGTGTAACTGTATTAGCACTTTTTTTTTATTTTTTTTTAAATAACAGCATGTAAAAGAAGTGAATATTTTAAGGAACATTTACAGAATTACCTTTTGTATGGAAAAATCATCTGCTTATTAGCTCATTGTATGTAATGTTATTACTTGAACCCATGTGCACTTTTTTGCAGAGAAATATATTTTTGTCTGTGTTTATCTACAGTTATATTTAATATAAAATATTTCTGTCATTGCTGCTGTAACGTTTGTATAAGATAATCTGGGAAACTGGGTGCAAAGGAATACACACTGGATATTTTCCCTCACAGTGACACTAGCCAATCGTGGGTGTTTGTGAGCTCATGCATGCAGATGAGCAGCATGTAGTTGGCTGGCTTCACATGTGTCGGAGGAAGCATTTGTTAGACTTTATCCTCCCTTAAAAAAGATGGGTGCAACCCTGTGACCGTTTCCTCGGGATCAAACCAGAGACCCTGGAGCTGTGAACGCTTCTCGCTGCTCCACTGTGCTAAATGTATGATAATGTGAAGTTTCCTTTGCTAAGTCGTGTGGTTTTAGGCTGATTAGCCCTTCAGAGCCACAGTACACAGCGAATGCAGTACATCTCCAGCGTCCTTCATTAATCAAATCACTCTCAGCTTGACATTTCCCAAGAAGGTTTTGGTGCAGCATTTGTTGCACTAATCAATTTCATGGGTCCGTCTTAACTCCAGACGCATGCTGTTCACTCGATTTTGCTGAGTTTGAGAAGCTATTTAAATCACATTAATGGGATACTCGGACTAATGAAGTCACTCCGGAATAAGCCGGCCAAGCGTTCCTCAGTTCCACATGAGTTTTCGGATTAAAGCGTTTCGGCAGATAAAACGCAAATGTTTCGAGCGTCCTGTTTTAAAAATGTTACTCATTTAGACACTTATACTGTGCTGTAATTACAGATATACATGTCATTCCAATGGCATACCCAGGAGTGTGCACGCACTCCTGGGATTTACAGTCATGGGAAAAACTAAGTGCACCCTTCTTCAATTTTATGATTTTAGGTAACAATTATGTGGTCCTTAACTTCTATAAACAAACAAAAGTAACCTCAGGCGACAACAAAAAAAACCCCCAACAGATTTCAGTATGTAGTCATTAAAGTAAACCAACATTCAGCATGATGACCAAATATCTCCGTCTTTGTCTCATCAGTCCGAAGGATAATGTTCCAGCACTTTTGTGGTTTGTCTTTAACCTGTGTACTGTGTGTGCGGTGTATTCATTATGTTGATTCCGCAATTAATGGCAGTTTTTAGCTCAAGTGATTTTTAATTAAGTCATATTAACAGTACCATCACTAGTCGCGTTAGTGCTCCTCTTAGAGCCGGAGTTGCGTTGCGGAAGGACAGCCGTGTCGCCGTTATAGATGTAAGCCAATCTGATTATCGTGTTTGTGTTGCAGCTCCAGAAGACTCTACTGGAGCTCGATGAGGATGACCCATGTTATGAATTCCGGCGGGAGCGTTTCACTGTGCATCGCACACACCTCTACTTCCTGCACTATGAGTACGAGCCCAGTGCAGACCAGACGGATGTTACGCTCGTGGCCCAGCTCTCCATGGACAGGTGAATACATGAGACTTTATATGAAAAATGTAGCTACCATCATAGGTTTGTTAAAGTGTAGTGGCTTGTATTCCTATACTACAGCAGTTTGGCTTCGTATTCAAGTGTAGACATTTGTACATCATTTTGACGGAATACAATTACGTCTTATTAAATTTGTGATACTAAAGTACGGAATAGTCATTTCTTATTAGCTTATAACGATGCCATAATTCCTTATTAATAAAAAGGCTTCATCATGCCATGACGACTGACATTTCTAACAGGAAACAAAGTCACACACTGATTTTTATTATAACCGCAGAATTGGTAGCCAGTGTGGCAGCCGGTGTGTTTCACAGGCTGAAGTTTATTCAGAGCCTCATTAGCTCAGCTGACCAGAACGCACTGCGGTAGTCCAGCGTTGGCACGGGCTAGTAAACAAATTCATCAGAGCTCCATAACAGTCCTACCCGAATTACTATATATCTGCTCTGACAACAGAAATCGTATCTGAGATTGTGTTAGAGCGAAGCTAAATGTGTCTAGCACCTTTATGCAATACAATACATCAATAGCAGTGAATGGAAAGAGGAAAAACAAGCACATTTTTCATTCACAACAATAATGTGCATTTTCCTCTGTATTGTATTGGTTTTCTGTCTTTGTGTATATCTTTTCAAATATTCTCCCAGGGGTTTGTTCCCGTTTGTGTCCGATTTGCTGATGGGCGTATCCGCATGATCATTTTTCCTCTAGTTTATTAGCCTCCAACATGTTTTTCGATCATGTTTTTTTTTTTTTTTTTTGGAATAAAGAGGAAACTCTTTACTCTTTAAAAAAAAAAAAAAAAAAAAAAAAAAATGAAGTGCAGATACTGGATTTGTGAGCACTCTCTGCTTTGCCGACTGCCCTTTCTGATTATTTTGTGGTTAGGGGGCAGAAGGAGCACTGAGCCTCTCAGTAATTTAACACAGTGGGTGTGTGAGAAACACTGGTGAGTGGTGTGTGCTCTCGGTAAACAAGGCATTTGCTGTTCTAACCACAGCCTGAGGAAAGATTGTTTTTAGTCATTTATTACAAGTTTCAGCTGAACAAATACAGCCTCTAAAGCCTCCTGATATTTGAGTCTGATTTCCATGTCTCATGAAGTCTTCCTGCGTTCCCATTTTTTAATTTATTTTTTTTTTTATCTCTTTCAGCATCACTTCACTTCAGTAATGAGCGAGTGCTCAGTTTGTCTCGTCTCTAATAGCACAAGTGAGCGAGAATTGTGAACACTTGCCATATATGATTTCCTTTCTTAAATTGGTGTTCTCCGATATCCACCAGGCTTCGCTCGTTCTGCTGAAAAAGAACAGCTTCAGACTCATTTCTGATTGAGCTAGGGTCGTCTATAAAGGTCATGTGAAGGTCCTGCCAACGTACTTAAACGAATTCCATCCAAAAGTGTCATCTTTTTGCCAAATGGTTGTTTTTATCGGGTGAAGCGGCATCAGATGTCGGATCTTACCAAATATTTAATAGAAATGTTGCTACGTGAACACTTTCTTTACTCTCCAGGCTTTCTGTACTCTATAGAAAGGAGTATAATTCTAAACAAATATACAGTATGGTAATCTTCACTGATGTAATCTAACTCGTTTGAATCACAGACGGTGGCTTTAAAGGAGATCTAATGAATGAATCATCAGCCTTTTTGCTCAGCCAGAAGCTTATTATTTCGATTCTGTCTGGCTCAGGAACACATTATAAGGAACATTAGGTCTCCAAGAGAAGACAGACTTCTATATAGTAAGGTCTCTACATTAGAGAAGACTTTTAAATTTAATCTATTAATTCTAAAGTCAAGTGCGGGGTCACTCTGAACAAGTCTTTTTTTTTTTTTCTTCTTCTTTGCTCCGCTAACACTTTAACACTCGCCCAATTCTTTAGTATTCGGTTTCTTAACGCCGAGTCCTTCAGCTCTTGCTCATTTCTCAGACAACTCCGAAAGTCTCTGAACACTGAAGAAGCCACTGGTTTCTGATGTCACGTGTTAGGACCTACTTCAGATTTGCCGCATGTCCTCTATAACTGGAGGGAAGAAATAAAGTAGTTGACAGGTTATACAGACACTTACAGCGACTGTTATCTTGAGAAGACCATGAGAGGACTGTAGGAAATTCCATTCACTGGAGCTTACAAAGTGGATTCTGTCCGTTTTGGACATTTCTGTCCGTCTCTTGGTGACGGGTGACCTTATTAGTGGTGTTATAATATGAAGGTTTCACTGTATGATGAACTGTGGGTGGCGTGCTTAGGAACATGCTAGGCGTGGCAGCAGAGGCAGCAGTGTCATGTGTTTAGAGAAGTAGCGGATTACATAGCTGAAGGGTTTTCATTCATGTTCCCCATGCAGGGAAACGGAGGTTACTGTAGTATCGTTTGAGGGACGTGATGAATTGGATTGGATAAAAAAGAATGAACAGATGTTAATAGATGGAAATGCATTTTAAGTGTTAAGTCAACAATTACATAACGTCCGATCAACCCTGTATAACAACCCTAAGGTGAGAATGGTGCTGCATGATATCGGCATGGATATTTCTGACTGAAAAAGTCAAGCAGGTAAGTGGCAATAAATCTAATCCTGTCTCTCTTGTCCATAAACAACCAGACTGACAATCAAGGAAGTTTAACCTTTCTCAGATAAATCAAAGTGGGCTGCAAACCAAGATGATTAATGATGTGGTCTGGCCTCAGTAATATGGCTGTCCAGGTCAGAAGCATTTTGCTCGATACCTCATGAAAGCCTGTTAGTAGGTTTGATGAAAGGAAGTGTCTGTGTTTGTCAGGCTGCAGATGCTAGAGGCCATCTGTAAACACTGGGAAGGACCAATCAGTCTGGCTCTCTACCTGTCTGATGCTGAGGCACAGCAGTTCCTGCGCTATGCTCAGGGTTCTGAGGTGCTCATGAGCAGAAGCAATGTGGGATACCATATCGTCTACAAAGAGGGCCAGTTCTACCCCGTCAACCTGCTGCGCAACGTTGCCATGAAACAGGTCAACACACCCTACATGTTCCTGTCTGACATTGACTTCCTGCCCATGTATGGACTCTACGAATACCTCAGGTTAGTCAAGTCGGCGTATGCTGTGTGTCTGCTCCCAACACACGTCAGCAGAGGTACCCAGACCTGCCAACCGTCATGCGTTTCACATAGACATTCCGCATTTTACCGGAGTATTCTTGTACAAGTTATCTTGCAATAAAATGGAAAAAGAGCGGTCTTCTTTTTTTTCCCACCAATTAAAATGGCAGATGAGCCAATTAACATATGAATCCAGAAAAGTGTGCCGGTGGCTCGAACTCTCAGGTATTAACTGGCATCTGCATGCCCTACTCCCTTCCCACAACTCGTATCAGTAATCGTTTGATTTGGTGCCCAGACTCGATATTCCTGTGCTGATGCGGCACCCTCAGTTTCGGTCAAGGTAAATGGAGAATATTTTGCATTCATTAATGGGAAATAAAATCTGTCCAAACATGAGCTAGTTAACCTGTATTTTTTCTGACAAAAGAGAATAAAGCAGAAAATTTGGACCCTGTCAAAAAGGTTAACAAGTCCCATGAAGAAGTTTTAAATCTAACATGTTACAAATACTTTTAATGATAGCTGAAAAAGTGATAAAAACGCTGTTTGTTTGCTTTGCTCCCCTGCACCAGTCAGAAAAGCTGTTTTCCAACAGCCTGAGCGTCAGTGATCCAGTACAAATATCAGTGTGGAAGGGTCATGCACACACGCTATTTATATAAGGACAAGGCCTATATCAAAACATGTTCTGTTATTTGTTGTTTTTCATTTTACATTTTGTTTCTCCAACATTCTTCTTCTTCAGGGCTGGCAGGTCTGGTAATCAAGAACTCCGTACATCTCTAGCCTGTCTGTACAGGATCCGGGTTTGATGATCCATGTTTGCTCTGAGGCCCTTGAGGGTTTCATGTCTAACCTTAGCCACTTAGCAGGACTAAAAGAATAGTGTAGAGCTGTGAATGTTCCTAAAACTGTTGGGAAAGATTAGGCTTTCAATCAATGAGGAAATTGACAGAATTGTTATTGTATGACTATTTCCACTGGCTTGTAATAATGTCGTTCCTGCAGGAAATCTGTAGTACAGCTGGACATGGTGCACACTAAAAAGGCTCTGGTGGTGCCCGCATTTGAGACGCTGCGTTACCGGCTGTCCTTTCCCAAATCCAAGGCTGAGCTTCTGTCCCAGCTGGACATGGGCACGCTCTTCACCTTCAGGTTTTCCTCAGTTTCTCTCCAAAAACATGTCAGGATTGTCACAGTGACAATCTCATGCAGGCAAGAGGTTTCCTGCCAAAGAAATCTTTGTTTGATGATGAAATCTTTCTTCAGATATCATGTATGGACAAAAGGTCACGCCCCAACCAACTTTGCGAAATGGCGGACAGCCACGACGCCATACAGAGTGCAGTGGGAGGCCGACTTCGAGCCGTATGTGATGGTGAGGAGGGACAGTCCGGAATATGACCGCAGATTTGTGGGATTCGGCTGGAACAAAGTGGCTCACATCATGGAGCTTGATGCACAGGTAACTCTACAAACATGAATCACAAAAAACGTCTTTACTGGGACATTGTGGAGAAAAGTTACTACTAATTTCTAATTATAAACATTTAGCACTTAATTTTAAGCCACGTTAGTCTTCTCACCAAGAAATCTTGCTATGCCTTTCCATGGGCCAAGGAAAGCCTAGAGTAGAAATTTGGATGTGGATTTAGATCCCTAATGAGTAAGAAAGAAAAATGTTCGGAGACAAAATGAGGAAGGAACCTTGAGAGGAACCAGAATCAAAAGGAAGCCACACTTATCTGGGAAACACCTGAGAGTGAAATTGCAAATCATGCATTAAACAGTGATGTAGAGAAAAGGCAAACACTACTGGATACATGGTGTTGAAGGGATACATAATGTTTGATGTGATCATACAGTATTATGAAAATGAGTCCTGAGATAGACAGTTTTACGATCGCCACAGGAGCTACCCAGGCAAAATGAAAATTATTATTATTATTATTATTATTACTCTTCTGGAGTGGCTGAATATATCGAGTAGCATTTGTTAAATTTGTTACCTTGGCACAGAAGTCATATTTTTCAGCCGGAAATGGAGGCATAAGCTCAGTTAGCGATGTATGGCTTTGGCATATCATGCTCCGAGATTAGAGGATGACATGGTAACACAAAAATGCTACAAAGGCTAGCTAATATTAGTGATGATCAAAAAGATTTTGGTCGCTGTGGAATATTTTGACAGATTTGGATCCTGTTACGTTTCTGAGAAAATAATGCAAACTTCATGTATGTATACATCCTGGCATTTTTAACAATATTGCATGAGAGCAGAGACAGCAATATAATGTGTTCAATGTGTGTGTGTGTTTTCCTTTTTTTTTTTTATGTATCTTGTATACTCAAAACTCATATGACCTGTTTATTATGCTTCGTCAATTGTTTCTAATGCTGAAATGAACGTAAATGAGTGGTACTACAAAAAGACATAAGTTCATTTTAGTGTATTCAGTTAGTATAAAGTTTTCGAAGAAGCTTTTATTATTATTTCTTCCCTTACGCTATGCTTCATTCACAATACACAATTCAATTTTAAATTGTCACGGCATGTAAATATCCTTTTAGCACAAACTTTTCACTGAACGATGGTAAATTCATAGTTTATAAAATGACAGCTTGTGAACTTTCCCGAACAGATTAAAAGCGCGAATCGGTCTTTTTCATTGTAATCACATTTAGATGACTGGTGTGACATTTACATTTAGAGCGTTCAGCAGGTGCCTTTATCCAGAGTGACTTACGGAAGTACTTTCTTTACTAATGCGTCTGCCTTTCTGTCCTCTCGTTAATGAACTGACACGTAATGGGAACACAAATAAGCAGCAAAGCCTCGGTTATATTACTGATAAGCATACAACTGATTTATATAATTAGATAGCAGAGTCTATTAAAATATCTCTGATTGAATTATTTTATGGTTCTTCCCAACAGGAATACGAGTTTGTGGTTCTACCCAACGCCTATATGATCCACATGCCTCATGCGCCGAGCTTCGACATCACCAAATTCCGCTCCAATAAACAATACCGTGCTTGCCTCAAGACTCTCAAAGAAGAGTTTCAGCAGAACATGTCACGCCGCTACGGGTTCGCTGCCCTCAAATACATGACTGCAGACAACAACAGCTAGCAAAGTCACCTTTATATTTTTCACTTTTCAGGTGGTGCCATTAGGTACATAGGAAAGCAGAGAAATTGGGTTTGTAATGGGCTCAAGCGTGTGATAACGGACACGCCGTGTAAGTCGGAGGACTGTGTTCTTCCATTCTGTCAATCGGGAAGCTGCCATGATGACTATTGTGTCACTGCTTTGGAAACAGCAACAGTGCAGTGTGTCGTCTCTTGGATGCCATGACGTTGTTCTGGAGGAATTCAATCCACCCAGCTTCCCAGATTGACCCACTCCATGAACAGGAACTCAGACGTCATTAACCATTGGGCAAGCAGAAAAATTGATATGGGCTGATTTGTGTTCCAGTAAGCTGAGTAAGAGCAGAGGGAATGCCACTGCACAGACCGTGGTTTGTTGCACTACATCTACTGACGCTTAGAAGCCGAATTTAGCATGTTTGTATGTGCTTTTGGTCATAGAGTGATGTTTAGCAGTACTGGATCTCAGACTAATGGCACAGTAGCTCTCAGACTAAGCAACATAGAGACAGGAAGGGATCTCCGGTTATTTTTGTCAGGAAAGCGATCGCTGTTGGTCAAGAATTAATACTATGATGTTTACATCTTTTACAGAATATAGCAGTGTTATAGAAACAAAAAAAAAAAGCTTAAATGTCTTAGGTTTTATAGCACCTTTGTGGAATCACTTTCCAGTGAGAGCTCAGGTGAGCTAAAGATCGCACCCAATACATAGTAACCGTCGTGTTCATGGATAATGTCAGGCGATCAGCATTGACAATCCAGGCACAGACGAAAGCCCCGAATCATTTACATGTAAATCTGAGTGACTTTTTTTTTCAGGATCTTACGGTATGTTTTCATATTTCTGTGATTTCAGTGTTCTATGTACATATTACCGTTCCATTTCTTGCAGCTAACAGAAATGCACTAACTCCAAGGTGAAGATTTGGAAACCTGTAACAGTAGAAGAGGTAAAAATGTCGTTACACACAGTGTCATTTAGGACGCAAGGCTACCGCCAGTGTCGGTACAGGATGTACAGATAATTGTGCACCATTTGCCAGGGATTGCACTTTTTTCTTCTGACCCTAAGATTAAGGACTGGGTATCTCACGATGTGATGTGGATATTCCGTAATTTATGTTGCGTTTGAATGAAAGAAAATCTAATTCAGACAACCACAAATCTGAAAACTCAACAAAAAAACAATAATGATGAATATGAAAATGGACCTTTGACGAATCCTAGTCTCACGTATATGGGCATGGAATGTTCTTGCCCGCAGTCAGCAGCCGCTGAGCGCTCTTATACCGATACACGTCACTTGTATATATATATATATGTACTTTGGTCAAATGGTTGCGGTCGGCTGGTTTTTCACTGTTGCCCTGCTGCTCAAAGTGTTGAACGCAGATCTGCTATCCGGCACAGGTGAAGAAAACAAAAAGCTGTATTTTTCATTTCTTTCTCATTACCATTAATGTTATATGTACAGTGTTAGATTTGATACTTCATTGTAGGCCAGTTTAATGTCTTTTGTTTTAGGTCAACACTTCCAGCCTTTTTTGACTTTTGGTGAAAGCAAATCTATTTTTGGCCAGGTTTTTGGTGGCCATAATTTGTGCATCCCTAATAAATATAGTTACCTGAAGTTAACTATATACTTCTTTAATGGTAGCACTTTGTATAACTTGACGGGAAGCAAGGACGCCCTTTCAATTGAATTGAGAGGAGAGCAGCACCCAAATCATCTGCCTTTTTTATTTGTGACGGACGAGGACTTCTCTTTTGGCATATTTGTGAGTGCTAAGTAGTACTAGTGTACTCTGATGCTGAAATGTGGAGCTGTGAACGTTCGGAGGTATTAGCATGGCTGCTGAAACATACTGTTTATTTCAGATTTCAATGCGTGCAGACAGGTGTGTGTGTGTGTGTGTGTGTGTGTGTGTGTGTGGCTAAATCGATGTGTCCAAGACTGACAAATTTCCTGCTGCCTGAATAAAATAATTGTGGAAAAAAACTTTCGCCACGTGTTGCAGTTTCTTCCATTTTCCATCTGATATTTTGGACACCTTTAAAAGCGCAGATACTCCGGCATAAGTTAAAATATAACATTGGATGATGACAATGCAGCACACTAAAAATAGTTTGTCATTTAGAGACCCCAGCTACACCCAGCAACGCATCACCTCCTATGTGATGTTTATTCACAGGCAAGTGTATTAATAACAGCTGTGAGGTTACAATCACAGGCGGACGGATAATATCTACTCTAGCAGCCATGCCGGATTTACCGTTTACATTCACAGCAGCGCAGATGCTGACTAATGAGGGACCATGCAGAGACATCTAAGCACAGGTGACTACTAGCACTGCAAACACAATTTGTAACACCTCATCTCGCCTTGACATTATTTATTTAAAACAGATGAACAATAAGAGAACATTGGAACTGTCATGGCTTACAGGAACGTTATCATTACATATATGACAATAAGCTAGGGCTGAGCACAATGGGGTTTTTTTTTTTGTTGTTGTTGTTTGTTTGTTTGTTTTTATTTTTTGAATCCTAAAATTTCAGATCAACCTACTAACGATGTAACAGAATAAAATGGAATGCAGCCACTCTGAAGGCTGCAGGAACTGGCTAGAAATCTTCATCGAAGCTTTCTGAACACCTCAGGAGGTGCTCTTCATCCTCAGCTGCCTGAGACGGCTCCTGAAGCATGTTGAGTGAAGGATAAGGGTGCAAAAGGAGAGAATTGTCCATCGTTAATTAAGGAATAAAACATGGCATGACCTACTGTTATTGTGTTCTAGGACACTGTGGACCCTTACCACACCAAAGCTGATTTCCTTATAACAGCGGGTCCTGTGGAGGTTTATTCCACTTATCCAGCAGAAATGTACCAATGTTTACAATTTTTTAATTTACTAATCAATGATGTCATGTTTTTTATCCATTTGTTGTTGCATTTAATATCGTTGGACGTCGAAAAACTGGTTATTACTTATTTATAGCAGCTATAAACAGTCATTCCCTCACCATGCGCTCTTTGCTCTCTCTTAAAGTTAATTAGGCAAAAAAAAAAAAACAACAACTCGGCTTGTAGCTACCGAGAAAGTGGGAAAAATGCTGACACCTGGGACTCCTAGTTATACTAAATGCCCACTATGTAAGATTTAGGAGATCTGTTAGGAATGGAATATAATATTCATAAGTATGTTTTCATTAGTGTAACGAGAAATTTTGTTTTTGTAATCTTAGAATGAGCGCCTCATATCTGCATACTGTATGCCCAGGATATACCGCTATGTTGCGCCCAGAACTGACAAACCCCTAGAGAGCACCTTTCTCGTTTTTACAAGCGGCAGCGTGACTCCAGAAGGAAGACAAGAAGAAAAAATAAGAGGAATCGGTGTTGGGTGGTGCTGGCTAACAAGTTTTGAAAAAATTTTAAATAAAAAAAAATAATATAAAAATGGAGGATCACACTTCTTATTTAGCAAGAAAAAGCAATTCAGCAAAACGAACGAATCGGCTCTTTTAAAACAAAAGGTTTGAAGCGAGTACGCTCACCTCATCCCTTCCCACCTGAGGAAGATCACGCTCCTTGGCCATGTGGTTCGTGAAGAAGCCCGAGATGTCCTTGTAGATTTGTCTCAGCTTCCCGTAGTCACAGCTCTGCAGCACTGCAGGCCTGTGGGGTCGAAAGCAGATGTTCTGCTTACTAGGGTTTGCGATGACATTTGCATCACAGAAGAAATCGCATATCGCAGACAGAACGTTGAATGATTGCTTCAACGAGAGATGAGGAAAACAGAACAATACTCTCAAAAAAGTAAAAGAATTTTACATTGTTGCACATGCAAAATATCAGCACATTGACGATGCAGAAACATATCTACTGGTAAAGTTATAGCATCATAATACATTTCATAATGGGGCTTGACTACATTTTTTGATGTAGTAGGAAAATGTGTGACCATGTCAGGGTTTCATTTTAGTCTGATTCATTTTGGCTTGTAAATATGAGACCTCGAACATCTAGGAAATGCAGTACACTTGTTTTTGTTTTATCGAAAGTCTTGGCTGTAATTTCAACTGGTTATTGTTATTGTAACAGAGACTGACCATTACACTGGCCATAGAGGAGAAAGTTAGTCGAGTAACAAGATGTTACCTGTTACAGTTTTATTTTACATTATCTTACTGAAAAAAGGCCAATAAGCAAAAATGGCCTATATATAGTATATATATATATTATTTTTGCAGACTGTCTGTGGATGTTCTTTCCAGTTGACATGTCGGCACTGAGAAGTGAAGTTGAAAGGGGTACTTCCGGACTTCATGTCCAAGACAGTGCACCACGCAGCCTGCAAACATGGCTGCCGAGGACTCCAGTTCTCATACACCACTGCTAAACATTTAACCATGCAGCGGTGGAACCAGAGACCCTTGCCCACAGCCCTGCCTATGCCATAGCCCAACAGGCCAGTCTCTAGCGCCATGCCCATGCCTGTACCAGAGATCAACGTGGCAGCTTTCTGTGTCATGCCCATGACCATCCCAGGGATTAGCTGGGTGGTCCCCAGTGTTATGCCCTTGTCCATGCCTGAGCCTATGTCCATGTGAGGACGTCACCGTCCGCCCACGCGACCGCATGAGCCTCACCAGGCCTGCTGTCTCGGCCACTGATGTCTCCATGCATCCACGCCCCCGTTCGCCCTTGTTAGCCGTGTCGGGAGCCACGCCTTGCAGAAGGGCACGCTCACGTCTCGGCACTGAGAGCGGAACGTCCGGCTTCATGTCCCAGAATGCACCGCAAGGCCTACAAACATGGCCACAGAGGACTCCGGTAGACATTTATCCATGAATGATTGTTTTGAATTTGTATCTCGATTAGATTGCTTATTTACGCCCTGTTTTCTATTTAGTTCTTGGTCTGGCTTTGAGTATTGTTAGTTTATGGCGCTTCGCCAAGTTCTCATCTCATGCTCTTGTTTTCCTGCGATTCTCGAGCCAAGTGTTTTGGTTGACGTGTTTGTACACTGTGATTAAATGGCTAAATCACTCCTGTACCAGGACACCTGTGGAACTGATTACATTTATGAATATCCACATACCTGCATGTTCATATCTACCTTTATAACGTGTTAAGGCTTGTCTACGTTTATATATGCTAAGTCTATTTCTTTGTGTTTCTACTCCTGCATGTATTTGTGTGTGCCCAATTCCTGTCCTACAGGGAGCGCCCCCCCTGACTGTGATTGATTGCCTCAATCGAGACGCAGCAGACATCCTGGATTAGAGTGCTACGTGAGGAGACTTTTCCCCTCCCGCCAATCCACTCATCTACCTGTCTCGGTCATACCCCAGTCTCTCTCTGTCCTCTCTGGAGATGCTTCTCTGGCAATATTTTCTCTTTTGAAACTACACAACACTTCAAGTGCCTCCCTCAATGAGTATTATCTCTGCTTTGTTTTTCTGGCCTAAAATACTATATTCGATACATTGACATTGCTTTCCTAAACCTGTTTATTCCTGCTTCACTAAACCAATCCTTGTTATCATCGCAGCAGAGTCGTACACTGTGCAACTAGCTAAGAGCATATTTTATAT
>JAQQZR010000004.1:9936080-9946886 GCA_030068235.1 Notoglanidium macrostoma
AACAATTCTGTTTCAATATAAAGCATAGCATTGCACATTATCCATGTTGTGCTGATCTACTGGCAGAAATATCATGCCTGTAATAAAGCTTGTACCATCAAATACCATACTCTGCTCAATGGCTGGGAATATTTAGGCACTTCTTGCTTCATTTCGATTCAGTGTGTCATGATGTGATTATAAAAAGATGCATTTCGATTTTTTTTTTTTCCACCCATAGGCTACATTTTTCCCGTATGAGCTTTTAAGACATTATCTTTTCACGAAAAAACACTAGGCTTAATGCATTTCCATTAGGGCTGGCAGAAGAAATTTCACTGTTCAAATACCATTTACAATTTTCATAATATTTACATAATCGCAAGCAAAGAAAAATCCATATTTCAGTGCTCACTCCTACATTCGGCTTTTACTGGCCTCGTTTAAGCGTGTTGAAACAGTCGAACCTTTTGGCTAGCGCACACAGTGCAAAGTAAGCCATTTAGATTCAGCCTGTGTTCATTATTCCTGAGTGAGGACAATTCAACACTGTGCATTTCGGGTGGCCTAAGAAATGTAAAACGGAACTCGGTATCAGTAAGACAAAAAACATTAGTCTGGGTGATTATAAAAAGCATCTTGAAACATTTACGATTAAAAAAGCCACGTGTATTTCACCTTCTGTGCTTTCTGTGACATATATACTGTACCTAGTTCGCCGTTTTGGTTTTTGTCTGTGACGTATAATAATGCTCCTAAAATATGATATAACGTGAAGTGAAAATAGCTTGCATGTTGACAAATTTGCCTAATATTTCTTATTCTAAAATCATTTAAAGGTATATAGAAAATTAGCCAGCCTGTTTTTAGAGGCTTTTACTCATTTCAAGCTATTTAATAATCATGTCTGGTTTGTTGTACCACATTGACATCCAATTACTTTATTTTCTTTTAATAATTAAAACTCTTTTTAAAAGCTACTTGACTGCCCTGTTTTAGATCTGCTTTACTGCAAAGCCCAAACTCTTGTCTGGCTGGGAATGTGCAGTACTTGGGTATGATGTATGCATTACCTGTTTAGTGAAGCAGCATCTATATCACTCTGCACCACATCATAGGCATCCTGTAGTAGATCCTACGAGTGAGAACATCAACACAAAAGAGGGAAATGTAAAATCCAGGAGCTCTTACGAAGCCTGAAGAGACACTCACGGTGTCTATTGAGTTGGCATTTTTTCTCATCGCATCTCATTCCTTTCAGTCTGTGAATATTCCAGTGACAGTTTATATTATGTTATGTACAATCGAGCAGTTGAGGAGCAGCGATGGCTTGGCAGTGTTGGGATTTGAACGCACGACCTTCCGATCACTAGTCCGACGTCTGAGCTACTACTGCCTCGTACTGAGTACCTCAGCTAGTGAAAAGACAAATCTCAAACACATCAGTTTAGGATGTAAAGCTATCATAGATCAAGTGGAGAATTATCTCCTATGACATTATCAGGGTGTTGAAGACGATTCTGCAGCCCTGCGCGTACGGATAGGGGATACTCCAACGCAGAAATCTTTCTGAGAAACAGCGATGAAGTGATAGCCGCAGTCGCGAGCTCATGTGGCACGGTCGTGCTGTGCTCTGGTGTCCGATGTCCTTTAGACAGTGATAAACAACTTTCATATTGGACGGGGCCTTGGAGGAAGGATCCTGTTTATGTAGCTAGCAGACCCTGCTATTGACACATTAACAAAATGAATGGTGCTAAAGGAAGTCTTGGCTCAGGGGTTTGAAAGAACACGGAAAGAACTGTTGGCTGAGAAACAGACGGCCATCAATAGCCATTTGTAAGGAAGGAAGGAAATTGGAAGTGGAAAGGCGGTGCAAATGTTTCAAAACAAACGCCGATTTGACGCGTCGCCCCTTACCTCCTCAACAACATACGATGCAGATGGATTTAAGCTGGTGAGAGAGGAGGCAGTGATCTCAGTTTGGCCTTCCCACGAGTCAGACCTCTGGTCTAGAGCATGCTTCCGTGCTTCTGCCCGTCGCTCCGGAGGTAGAGAGCTCCACAGCCCGGAGATGGCCTCGGACACTACAGCAAGACCCGTCTGATCTGGACTCAGCACTCCACTGTGCAAAAGCAGCTCGAGAGTCTCACTGTAGAAAAAGAGATATCTGCACAAACAGTGTCTCTCTCAGCTAAATTGTGTGCTCTTTTATTTCCGCTACAAACTAAACAGTACATTTATGGAATTTGAAGTGTGGCGGGATGCGAAAACCATGGAATGTCGCTGCATCTTAGGGGAAAAAAAAAAAAGAAGTTGTGACCAAAATGTCACGCTTTGCTGGTTAACTGTGAGAAAGTGAAATGGGCATGAGCCTCATCAATTCAGTTTGTAATCATGTGTGCGATGCAACAGAGAAGGGCACTTACACACGCTGTATAAATGGCCAATTCAAAATGTTTGAACAACCTAATAAACAGATATTTAATTTAGGCAACAGAACAAAACTGACTGAATTAATCCTCACTTATTTCCCCAGCAGTGTAAGAGCAGACCGCGATCGGTGGAGTAACGAGACTACGGTGTGGCTCATGTTTAAACGCCGTAAGTGAATTTTACATCAGGCTGATGTGGATGCTCGTATGCCAAGTGAGAAGTCGTCTCCCATTGTAACCGCATAATTACTGACAGTAATGAGGTTTTTTTCCTAATGTAAATTAGATTATAAATCTAGAGAAAGGCGGAGCATTTGCAAGCTCAGGATCATATTCATATCAGATTAAGATCATGCCAAATATTATAATATTACGATAACAGAATTATTAAGGACTCCTAAAATAGTTCATTGTTTAAATATAATGATCTCCAATAGGTTATAAAGGTTTGCCCTTTTTATATAAAATAAGTGATATTATTAAGCATAAAATGAGCAGGATTTCTGAACATCCGGTCAGTCAATATTCTAAAAAAAACTAATGGCTGCTATAAAGAGAGAGTTGTTTTATTTGTTATGGTATTTATTTCGGATTTATCTTCTTCGTATTAAATGCATTTTAATTAAAGCAATAGATTAAAGCAATAAATAGCACTTGCATTTAGACAGTCACTGTAATGGAGACTTTCTGTGGAATTAAATTGCAATCTTCATGTAAGTCAAGTCATATTTATTTGTAAAGTACGTGTAAAAGCAACAAATGTTGACCAACGTGCAGTAGCAAAAGCTCAAATAAAATCACAGTTTTTCAATGCGAATTTGAACTTTTTCACGTTCATGTACTTGTCACAACTACATATTGTAGAAAATGTTCAAATCTGCCAAAGGGTTTTCCAAGGCCGCCACACACAAGTGAAGAACATGGGCTTACTCGCTTTTAAATTAGTTTAAATATCCACAAAAATATACACAGAAGCACAAGTCAAATTTTACCAAAGGATTTGATTCAAACAGAATAAGGATAACGTGACACCTAAAATAAATCCCAAAACACAAGTCCAACTGCATCCCCAGATCAGGAGTTCTTTGTTAAAGAGACTTTCTTAATTCTATCATTCTCCAATCTCCAGGGAAAATCAACACATTGAACTGACTCTGCTGAGTGATGGGATCCAGTGACTCTCACTTCACACTGATCTTACATTTTATACTTCTGTTTTTACACAGCTTGACATTCAGTATGTTTACGTGCACACTAACACTTGCACTATTATTCCAAATAATTATCCTGGCTTTAGCATGTACTGATTAAGACATGATATGGCCATGTTATTCGGGTTTTAGGAGCATTCTTTGGTCATAGCTTCGGGACACGCGGCTTCTTGCCTGTTTGTACACAAACCAACTACACAACAGTTTTCAAGAATGGGGTAGGGATGCATGTGTGTAAACAAGAATATTAGTGGAATGTTCATTTTCGTTAGCCATGTAAACAGCTTAGAAAGAATATCGTCTTTTTCAGAATAAGGGCAAAGAACTGAATATTTCGTGCATGTAAGCGTAGTGAATGTTACAGGCTAACTGAACACAATACATTCAGAACCTTTAAGTCAATCGATATAAATTTGTTCATGTATGCTTGTAGTACTTGCAATACATTCCACTGTCCACAGGTGGCACTAGAGTGTTCCAAAACAAAGACACGGTGGCTAAAAAAATATGTGGCGAAAAAAACCGGTAGCTGTGGTATGATGTCGGGTTTAGGTTCACGTTTCCCTTTAGAGGGACGTGTCACTGCAAATCTACACAAAGGTACTGAGTGGGCATCTTTATCCTGTGATGTAACATTTCTATCCTGATGGAAGTTTTCTCTTCCAGGATGGCAATATATATATATATATATATATATTATGTATATGCACATATTTTTTTCCATTCACACTTACTTCTTCTGCTTCCCCTTTACCTTCTTATGTACGTATTTTGCATTCCACAGCTGTAAAGTACCTGAGCGTCACAACAAGCGCTTTGATGTACAGCTGCCCCTGACATCTTGTGCACATGACAAATAAACTTGAAACTTGATCTAGCTATCTGACTAACTCACCCCTCAAACTCCTGGATGCTGGGGACAGGTGACCCATATGACTGGGACTGAGGAAGCTCATCTGTTTCTTCATCAGTTGAGTCTACCTCACTGCTCTCGTGGCCCTCGTCTACATCAGGCACACGAGCTCTACAGCTGCTTCTTCTGATGTGCAAACTGTTCAAGGGGAAAAAATGCTAACTGTGTATTCAAGGACAATAAATAACCACTGCAAAATGGATATGATGAAACTTTAATTATGCAGCAAACGAACCAAACTCGGAGGACGAAAATGCAATGATGCATGATTAGTATTACAAAATCAAATGCATGATTAGTATTACAAAATGTCCTCTAGCATATAATGACAAAGTCTAATACATAAGGACAGGTTCAGAGCGTTACAATGCAATCGTTACTGTGAGTGTTTGCTGCCATCTAGTGGTACTTAATAAAACTTCTGGGCATTCTTACACGTGTTTGGAATAGAGCCTCCTGTACTGTTCTCGCACGTCTTCCAAACTCTTCGGTCCTCCATCATCACCAAGATAAACTTCTAGAGAACAAAATTTAGTCATGATACCCTAACATGCAAGATCTAAATATATAAGTGACTCTGTGAAACATAAATGCATCCAAAAATTTTGGTTACTGGGTTTTATCACAGAATTAAACATCTGCATTAATAATTAGAATAATTAGAAAGAGCCTCATAATAGGATAGTAAGACAAACGCGTGTGTGTGTGTGTTACCTTTCAGTGCAAGGAGTTTGCTGAGGTAAGCCTCCTTCTCCATAAGAAATCCCATGGCATGATCTAGGATCTTCCACTACAAAAGCCATCATCATCATCATCATCTCCAAACGTTTTTCTCAGAAGGAAATCAAAGTTACAGACCTTCAGCTCATAACAATTACATGTGTTGGGATGTAGAGTTTGACATGGGAGTGGATTTTCACTCCTGTCCTATCTCACTCCTACAAGAATACTCCCATCCCCATCTCATGACAGGAAAAAAAACCTGTTCCATACAAACCTGGAAGAATAAGTCCCATCCCATCTCATTCCTGTGTTGTGTTAAAAAAAAAAATAGTATTTCTATATAAGCGTTTATTAAAAAATAGTGTTTATTCATATTGGAACTGCATATTTACAGATATAAAAACTGATCTATTATTATTATGATTCCCGTCTCCGTCCCCTCTCCATTGGCTGTATTTCCTGTCCCATCCAAGTCATGTGATGAACAGTGAAACTCTCTCCCATCATACAGGAATCCCACGTCCCAAAAATGTCACTCTTTATTGGGATGTGTGTCTGATTGTATTGTGTATATTTACTTCTTCTGAGATCTTGTAGATTCGCATTGGTTACACCCTTACAAAACTTCATTACAGCTATTTTTTCCTTCTATGGTTTTGCAAAGGTATTGTAGGGTTTTACTATGGTAACTTAATCCTAACTATGGTTGTCAAATATTGAATACTTTTATATATATCTGAATAGCACATGTTTACTGAGGTACTGTAAACACACAGGTTACGTTCACACTGCCATGCTGAAGTGACTCAAATCTGATTTTTTTGCCTTAATGTGACAGATCTGATCTTTTCCGGGCTGTGTTGACACGCAAACCTGATCTTTTCAAATCAAATTCAGCTCAGTTCAGGATTCATGCGGCTGTTTACCTGTATACATGCGCTGAGCGCTGATAGTGTCTTCATCAGTCAGCATGGTGTTCTGGCGAGTTGTGCTACCTACCGAGATATGCTACTTAGCAGTTGCGTGTTAGGTTTAAGGTTAAGGTTTTAGTGTTAACTTTAAGCTTTACAGAAGTTTATTATTTGTATGTATTTTTATTAATTTAAAGATAGTGAAAAAACAGACTTCAAGAGAGAGACGAGTGAAGGAAGTGTTTATGGCTGCTACAACAGCTAGGTTATAACAGGAAATAACTAGTCTCACGGATGTTCTATAACAATAAAGGAAACTAGGTATGGTTAAACATATAATGTGTCATTTGTTCTAATTACTGACATAGGGTGGCACAGTGGTGCGGTGGTTAGTACTGACGCCTCACAGCAAGGAGATCTTGGGTTTGACCCCCAGGTCACCCAGGGTGGCTTTCTGTGTGGATGTTTGCATGTTCTCCCCGTGCATGCGTGGGTTTCCTCCCACAGTCCAAAGACAAGCAGATTAGGTCAACTGGCTACTCTAAATTGCCCAATTTATGTGAATGTGAATGCGAGCGTGTGTGGTTGTTTGTCTGTGTTGGCCCTGTGGTGGACTGGCGACCTGGCCAGGGTGTACCCCGCCTCTCGCCCGAAGATGCTGGGATTGACTCCAGCTTCCCTGCGACCCAGACGGATAAAGCGGTATAGATAATTGATGGATGGATGGATTACTGACATATTACTATGGTAGCCATGATAATAGTCTTATAATACAAGATAGTACAGTGGTTTTACTGTAGCAGTTAACAGGCTTTGATCTAACCATGATTTGCAAAATATGATTTTCTTTTGTTCTAAAGCTAGTGAGTTTTCTTTACTACATGTAGTCTCTATTCACCAACTCTCACTGTTCTGCTCACCTTGGCAGGACTTTTTTCATTAGAAGAGGCCTCACAGTTTTGAATGGATTGACTGGAGGGACACACCATATTTCTCAGTGCCTCGAAAAGACCCACAAGCGTGACGTGATGTCGGGTCTGCCGTGCTCGCCTTCTCATCTGCTGCTGCTCACCACCATCCCTCTCCTCCTCACCAGCCCAGGACATTCCTGCTCTCTGTCCGTCCTGTATAAACACAACAGGCGAGTTTAAAGTGATGCTTTCCATCAACAGTTTATGGATTGTGTGTGTAATGTGTTGAAGAGTGGCGCCTCTTTCCGCCCCGGTCAGCAGCACCATGAGTTCCACGCCGCACGTTAGGACACATGCTGCGCAGGCAGAGGCCAAGGCTCTGACGACTTCCTGTGATGCACTTTCTGGGTTTCTTTTTTTATTTTTGCCGTGAGATTTTTACTTGTGTCAGCATTTAAATGAAAACATTTTTATATCATCAATCATTTCTGCTCATTCTTTTCCATGTGTTCTACAGCTTCTAAAAGTTGTTGTTACTTCTTAACGGTCACTAAAACCTTCAATGGTTTCCACCAGAAGTAGCACTCCATTAGGAAGATGCACTTACAGCAGCCTTCATAAAGACTGAACTGGCACAACTCTTAGACTACTACGCTGACTACTAAACATACACCTGAGTGACCCTCACTTTACTATGCAACCGGTTCAAGTAAACGTCACTTCTTTTTTTATTTTGTGAGCACTTGCAAAATAGTATTTTATTTAACCCAGTAAAGTAAGTAAAACATACAATAAGGGTTTTAGCCACTAATTTACATGAATTATATTAGTACTTAAAGCAATTAAGTAACACTAATAATGATCTTTTTTCATGTAAAAATCACAGATTTGTTTTTGCCATATTAACCGCTGAATCGTTTTATCAGTGGTTTAATAAAAATTTACTATAGCTTTAAAATGAAACACAACAACATACTTCATGTTAGGGGTGAGCGAAATGCCAGAAATATTGTACCATGATACCAGAAGGCTTTTCTAAAATACACTTTTATCACGATATTTAGGTTTGCTTACCAACTGCCTCTTTTATAAACCTATGAAAAATTTTAACATCAGATCAGCAGTTTGTAAATACTATTTTAAAAAAGAAGCAATTAGAAAAAAAGATATGATGATATCTGTGATATCTCCAAAAACCATATTGACCACAATCTAAATGTTATATCGTCATATTTTATCCCTACCTTGCACCAAGTGATCCTGGGATACGTTCCGGTTCCACCGCGATCCTGACTAGGTTACTGGAGATAAATAAATGAATGAATGATGCACTTTATACGCCATTTCTAAACAATTTTTCAATTAACAAGGAGCAACAACTATGTATTTCGTGTAGAATATTCCTTTCTATTTCCCCCTAGTACTGCACACATCTTCAGAGACCCCTCTCATCCTGCCTCATACAGTAGTCTGAGATTCAAACACACTTCTCACCACTCACACTAATATGTATAAGCGTTTTCCCTGGGTACAGTTGTATTAAATTGTGCTATAATGTCATTGTCTTCATGTACAAAAGAACCGCGAGTGAGTCGGTTCTTAACGCTCAATTCAAAGAACCGAATCACTCTTATACGCGAGTGAGTCGGTTCTTAACGCTGAATGCTGAATTCAAGGAACCGGCTCTTTCCCGAACGAATCATCACTAGTTCAAATATCCGTTGAAAACATTTTTGTGAAGTGGTCAAATCTTTAAACTTACCAAATAATGTTTAAACTTTTTTTTTTTTTTTTTTGCTTTACAGAAACATGTCTTCTATTTCGAGTTCAAAGCATCAATGTTTTCAGCATCCAACAACACAAAATGTTTCTTCAGAAAGCAGCCTGTCGCTAGCTTCGTGGTGATTTCAGCTAGCTTTATTCAGTCAACAGTCACGAATCAGAACAGAGTAAACAGCAACAGATTTATATCGTAAATAGAAGATTATTCGTTACTTCAAACTACTACATAGCATATTTGTGTACTAAATTCAGTTCAGGTTTTTTTTTCATTATTTAAATGAACCAGCTAACGCTATTAAGTAGATAACTAGCTGACTAGCTCGTGAGCCATTTATCACGCTAAACTGGTAACAGCTGGTTTGACTGTACTGGTTAGAGGTACATCGGTTTAACTTACCTTCTTGTGAGTCCTTGTAAACCTCAGTTTCGACTTAGTTGCTAATTTTGCAGAAATAACAAAATCCCATCAGTACAAATTTCTGCTTATTAAATATATATATATATATATATATATATATATGCTCCAAAGTGATGTGGGGACAAATTAACAGGTTTGTGCTGAACGCCCACCTTTCTTAACATGACATCTGTGTTTCAAACTTGTATATTTCTTGGTTTTCTTAATTTTTTTTATTTTAGCTTACCGACAGATTTGAAAGTCGTATAAGTTTTTGAAAACCGGTTATCGCTTTTTTTGTATCCGCATCATCAGCCAAGCGTTTCCATCACCTGAAGTAAAAATCACTTCCTGCATTGAGCACGAGCCTCAGCGTCGGCTCTTTTCAGGGGAAAGTAGAGAAGCTACGCTCGAAAAATCGCTTGAAGTCTCCAAGTGACATCATAGCCTAATTTGCATATTCGTTTATTGGTCATAATTATATGCATATCAAAATGTGTCTTATTTGATGGTGTTAGAGGATTTTATAAAGACATTTAGAATAGAATAGAATAGAATAGAATAGATGGCATTGAGTATAGAAAGAAGTTGTCTTTGGTCATGGCTCCACAAAATAACTATTTACAGTCGTTCATATTATATATATATATATATATATATATATATATATTATTACATATCTATCAAGAACACAGACTAAAGAAGCAGTGTGTGAGTTGAATAACTCACATTTACACCATGTCCATAAAAGCAAAATGAAATAGAAAAAAGTGCAGAGGGGAAACAGCTATGATGGACATCAGTGATTGGTCATTGGCGAGTGATTAGTCCACAGGCGTCGACACCATTATAGCTGAGGGGGACGTGTGTGTCCCCACATTCCATAATTATTCATTTTGACCCCCCCACATTTAACAGAAAATATGAGTTCACCCAGCGCTGTTTCTATTGCTTCGCGAAAGAATCCATTCCACTTGATCGATATGAGAATACACACACCACTGAAATTCCACTCCATTTCCCAGGGTTACCTACAACAAACCTCACGAGGTGAAATTACATAAATGACAGTGAGTGACCAGAATACTTCTGTAGGGTTAAGCTACTAAGCTGTAAGTTACTACCGTCAGCTACGCCTATTATAGTGCACAGAGCACCACCTGCTGTTATTCATAATATCAGCAAGAATGAAGTAATCATAATCATAATACGTTTATTGGGAGTTTAGTATTTTTATCAGCAAGTATAAAATGATTGCATCCTAAAGGTTTTATTGGGAGTTTAGTATTTCATAGTTTCAGTATTTTCCGCATACAACAGTGCTTGCTTCATGGTCAGACAAATTTAATTTTTAAAATTCAGATCATGAGAAGACCATTGGGTTAAAAAAAATTGGTGATCACAACCACAAATGAAACAAGAGTGAATATGTCATTTCTTATTTGTTATTTCCTGCTAATTTCTTGTCTTTTTAAAGCTCACTTATTTCAGTTGTTGATAGAAAAAAAACAATGCTTAATCCATCTCGGTCTCTCTTGACATAG
>JAQQZR010000004.1:9946986-9958383 GCA_030068235.1 Notoglanidium macrostoma
TTGCTATGAAATCAAATTCAAACATCCTGCCCTGTCTGATACAACAATATTCTTTCCCAGGTCAGAAAATATTTTTCCCCCAATTTTGGTGATAAATTGTGTCACATTCATTTCATTATCCTAGGCATAGCAGTGGGTAGCAGTTAATAACAGGCTGCTGAATATGGCCTAGTTGAATGAGGACTTACTGTTGAGTCTCTAAAATAGTCATTGTATTAAATGAGTTTTGTAGGTAAAATTAGTTGTTTAACAACCTGTTAAAAATACACCAGAATGCAGGACATGGCATCTAATTCATTAAAAAATGTATGGGGAGGACCCACAGACCCCCCGCCAGTGTGTCCCCCCCACATTCAAAATGCTCCTGACGCCCCTGGATTAGTCACAGGAACATACAAGCACAATTCATTCAGACTTTAGACATGGGCATACTGCTATAAGAAACTGTTCAGTGACAGAGTGATGTAATGTGGCCTGAAGTCTGTTATTTTTCAATAACAGCAAACTCCAAAATGTTTTATTCCTCTTACACCACAGCAATTTACAGTGACTACATGTCAGTTTATAGTTACATTTATTGCTGAGAAATATATTTTTTAATCTGCTACACAGCCATGGTATAATTAAATAAAATGATAACACTTCTTAGCATGGTGTTTTCCCTCCTTTATTTTCCGATATTGGGGTTCTTTGCGGCAGTGTTCTCTCTTACATATTTAATTACAAACGTTATGTTTATAACACAATAGATTGCTAAGCCTTGTGCTAATGCGTCTCTTGAGAAACAAACCTTTTTTTTAAGCCAAAAGGCCTTCTCCACCTACCAGCCCTGGGCAGACTGTTCCACTGTTCTCCTGCTGTGAAGTGAGTCATTATAATATGAAAGCCACTATGACTGAGCAGTTTGAATTACATAACAATTTTTGCAGAAATGGCCCAGTAGCCTCTGGAGCTGCGGATTGTGGGTTCAAGTCCCACCTGGGTTGTACACTTTCTTGGGAATGAGTTAGTGTTCCAGATATGTTTCCTTACTCTAGCATGATAAGTACTTGTACCATGTAATTCTAGAGAGCTGCTTCTGGAGCCTTAAGTAGGTCCCTTTGCCCTGGCCAATCCTTGATTTATTTATGACATACTCCATAAATATTGCTCAGGAGCACTAATTAACAGCAAACAATTATAGAACACTTTAGCACAGTAGCACTAATTTACAGCAAACAGTTGTAGATTGATTTAGCACACTCCAGACAGTGCAGTGAAGTTATCAGTGGGTCGCTTTTTCTTTTAAACAGTTACCCACCAGGAGGCAGCCACACTCTAAAAACAGATGGGTTGTTTTCAAGCACAGGGTAACTATTGAACAGAACACATACTGGGTTAATCCAACACAAGGAGTATGGATTTCTTTAGCCTATATGTGGGAGTAAATATTCCACAACAATTTCTATTCATATTTGCCAGGTTGATGAATTTATTTATGTAGAAAGGAAGCTGGAAAATAACTTAATAGCTGCCCAGAGTCTGCTTTGCCGAAGGGTTCAGTAAATGTGCGTTCTGAAGCCTAACATGAGAAATAATACTCCACTGAAAAATAATGTTAAACCAGTTAGCTGGTCATAATCAACTTTTATCATAAATGACTTTTTTCGAAACTTATGCAAAACAAAAAAAAAAGTTATTTTGTACAGTAATTAAAAAGAAAATATTCATGTAAACTTTTACTGGGCTCTAAAACACAAAAACTTCTGAAACTACTTCAGGATCTTTATACACTATAAGGCCAGAATGTGTGGACACACATAAGTTTCACACACATACTTCCCCAAACTATATAGGATATCATTGTATGCTGTAGCATTACTTTCACTGGAACTGAGGCCCAAAACTGTTCCAGCATAACAATGCCCTTGTGTACAAAGTAAGCTGTATGAAGACATGGTTTGTCAACATTGGAGTGGAAGAACTCAAGTGGCCAGCACAGAGCCTTGTCAACTTTGAGACCAATTTGAACATTGACTGCACCATAGGCATCATCACGCGACATCCGTGCCTGACCTCACTAATGCTCTTGTGGCTAAATGAACACAAATCCATACACTCATGTCTTAAAATTGAGTGGAAAGCCTTTGCAGAAGAGTTAGAGGTTATATTAACAGCAAAGGGGGACTAAATTTGTAAAGGTATGTTCAAAAAGCACACATGGTCACATATAGTTTGTGTCCTCCAGGTACTCGTTTGGGTCTCTGTATGATCCTATATTCATATCAAGGTGCTACAACAGGCTGTGGGGGGAATAACATATTTATTTCACATAGAAGTAAAACAAAAATTAATATTACTTTATCTGCACTTAGAAGGGACTCGTTCCCTTTAAAAGTCTCCTCGTTGCCCTGCGTTACAGGAAGTCGGGTGTTTCCCAGTAGTCTGAGCGTTTGTTTCCTACCAGCATCTCGATAGGCACCGCCCCTGCACGCTGATTGGCTAGTAGTTTAACGCTCTAAAGCAGCTTTCCGATTGGTCGTGGCTATTGTTCATCATTGGTCTGCCAATCCGAACGCACAAGGCAGGACGCGATTAGCCAATAGTGACAAAGGAGGCGGGTCCATCGCAATACGGCTGGGAAAAACATGCAGTCAGCTGAGCTTTTGTGTTGAAGAAGTCGGAAGTGAGAAGAGGACGCTTGTGGTTTACAGAGCTGTATAAAAACTGAAGTGTCATCCCGCATCTGTGACATGACAGCAGGAGTGCAGCGTCCTTCTCACAACTGAAATTCACGGATTAGCAATTCTGATTAATCCTGATCGCTGTGGTTGTGTTTTCTCCCTCCAAAGCGCGTTTTTCTTCGGCTGTATAGACTGTCATGAGATCAGTTTGGGCATGGCGTCCTTCCCGAGTTTCTGTAAGACGGCGGGTGCAGCGGAGGATGAGACCGGAGAACCGGACCAGTCCCTGCAGCACATGCTGAAGGCCATCGCAGACGAGCGGAACCGACTGAACATTCGGCAGGAGATCAGTGGCCTCGGTGAGTCCTTCATCCTCCAGTGTATCATCTCATAGCACAGCACATCATATCTCATACTGCTCTATCATACCATGTATCATATCATACCATATCATACCATATCATCACCATATACCGTATAATAACTTTCATCATGCATCATAACATATATCTCCTACTGCTCTGAATATACTGTGCTAATATCATATCTCATACTGCTCTCATATGATATATCATATCACACCATATCATACATCATCATATAATAACATTCATCATGCATCATATCATATCTCATACTGCTCTCATCATATCTCATACTGCTCTCATCATATCTCATACTGCTCTCATATGATATGATGGAGCAGTATGATGTATATCATATCTTATATTGTATACATCAGATGACGCTGCTGTTGATGCATCTTCAATCAGGTCATGTCAAACTGTTAAACTTGGTCATACTGAAGATGTGATCTTCTCCGGTCTCCTTGTTCAACCTCCTTGTACACTCCGACCATATAGCTGATATGATCTTCCAAAGATGTTGCACTGTTCACCATAATCCTGTCCTAGCTGCTTCCATTATATCACGGCCATGCCGTGTCCTATTGCTCATCCCTGCAGACCAGGTTCTTTCCTCTTCCTCTTCCTCAGTCATGTCATACTGCTCACACTATCATACTGCTGATGCCTCCTTAATCAAATCGTTATTTCTGAGTGATGCGTCCTCAGTCAGATCTCACTTCTGATGGATCCTGGATTATAATTATAATCATACTCATACTCCAATCACACACTCAATCATAGTCATTTTGTTTACTGTCAGTCAGCTCAATCTTGTAATACTGATGATGTGACCACTGGCATGCCACACATCTGGTGCCTCTTAATCATAATCCTGTCATGCCTCTTTGTCGCATTATAATACTAATGCACCCTCAATCACATGATCCTGAGAGTGCCTTCATAATCATATGCTGCTGCAGATACCTCAGTACCATCCTGCAACCTCTGTGCTTAATGCAGAAGGAATAAGATTCACTATAGGCACTTATCCCTAACAACACATGAACAAATAAGCCAAGCAGTTCGCACAAGACTTGTCAAGTGTCATCATATGCCCCCTGACACACAAGCCACTGTTTTCAGTAGCCTAGACCATGAGGTAAGACATCTGACTCTTACATCACTGTTTAGGAAAACTCATTCATTTAATGATGTCATGGCATTTTGTTCACTGTTTATCAGCCATGTTGTAAGAGTAGGGACAAGACAAGGACTAGAAGGAACGCAGAGGGGTATTATCAGTATTTATGAAATTATTCAGAATTGGGAAAGCAAGTTGTATCAGTACTATTGTTCTATTGAAGCTTTGAGATCACAATATTGCCTCAGACCTCATTAATCTAACAAAGAAGGCTACAATATGTCCAGACTGAATTTTAAATGATCTGTAATTGCAAGGTCTGGCATCCAGCCTGCAAGCCTGTTTACCATTTTCATCGTATTTGCATCCCACTTTACTGACCAGGTGTGCAATATGACATTGAAGGAAAAATTATCATATGAAGGGAACGTTTGAATTGAGGTCCTTTTCGCTGTTGCAAGGCACGGGCTTATGAGTAAAGCCTTTAAAATTGGATCGTCCTCAGCATGTGTCCCAGTGGAGTGGCGCTTGTTCACAAATTTGTTTTTTTTTGTAGGCCAAGTATCTTCTCATCATGTCACTGAGGTGTGAGCACTTCTTCATCTTTTTTTTTTATGCTGTAATACCACGAAATGTTAGACGGTCCGAGGCAAGCTGTTTGAACGACACAAAATAAGGGAGATGGGAAGAGGAAAACGCACCGACGATATAAGAGATGAGGACATGTGAGTGCAAAACTCATGAACTAAATATGCACCAATAAAACCAAACAAAACAAATTCAGGAGCACATCAACTAGAGCTTCAGGAACATCTTCATGTGTAACTCCACAGCTCATATGTATGACAACACTGCTGATCAGAGGTTTATATATTTCTATATTCTCGTATATTATTGTTTCTTCCTAATAATGAACAGCTATAAAAACATGTTTCACAAAAAAGCATGTAATCATTGTTAAGGTTATTGTATGGCGTTTATTTAACATTTATGGAAGGACTCTCCAGTGTCAGCATTTCTCGCTTACAGTCAATTTTCTTTAGGACTTTGTGCTTTCTGATTTCTTGTATATGACGCGCTGTGTTTTTTGGTTTGCTTTGTTTTGTTTTTTTATCTTAAAGCGAAAGAAGAATATAGAGACTTATGTAGCTGCCATAATGTAAAGGATAACAGCAACTAACTCGTCTTGCAGCCGTTCCACAACATTCATCGTAACTGTAAACTGATAAAAAGCATGACATTTTGTTTGTTAATATGTAAAACTTTTGAATAGTTTGCAAATTGTTGATTGTTTTCCTACAGCAGCACACTCCTCGTGTTTTTTTTTCTTGTTTTTTTTTCTCTTGCTTAGTGGACACTTTTCAGCCTCGTTAGCTAGGTTTCCTCATGAACTGGGCTAGCTAATGAATTTCTGACTTGTCCATACCCGCAGGGAAGCAATGCTATATGTCAGTTTAAAGAGAAAAGGGAGAGTATAAGGTTGTCTAATCAACCACAAGTAGGAAGAACTTTACCATCATATTCTTACATTACAATTGTACATTCAGTTTCTTACAGTTTTAAAACTTACAGTAGATACATCAGCCAAGGTCTGGGGGAAAATCATTTTTCTAATGTTCTGTGATGCCTATTAAATGATGGTATAGGTTATGTCTAAATGGCATTATAGTCCTCTGGCTCTACACCGAATACACTGCCTAAGGAGAAGTGGTTTGTGTACTAGGTCAGAGCGCACCACAATTTGTGCAACAGTGTACCTGGGCTCATGCGATGCATATGTGGGAATTAATCTTAAATGGTTCAAGCTTGTACATATTCAAGCAACGAACCAAACTCATTTGTAGCTTTAATTAGAATTTTTCTGGAAGGTATCATTTTTTGGTTTTCCCTGTAGTTTTGCATAATAGAGCAAATGCCAGCTCTTGTATTCAGCTTGTCCGATTGTACAGCGGCTCAGCACACAGGGCTGCTTGTACTCGAGGCTTTCTGATCTGTGCATTCTGTAGGAAGCGCCTCCGTCTCTTCAGTCGGCTGTACTGGGAGAATAGCTCGGTGTGTGCAGTTACTCACTTCAGTGACTAAACAAGCAATGTTGTACAGACCCCACTCGAAGAACGCTTACTTAACAGCTCACAATTGCACACTGGTTCGAATCTGCACCAGGCAAGTTTAGTGCCCTGTGATGTCTTCAGCAGGTTTCAGTGTCAACAATATGAGATGCACCTGCAAGGTTAGAGCTGAGCAGAAAGCCTGCTAATTCCTAATCAGAAAATCGGATCTAGAGACGCAGTCGAGTGAAGCCACAGCGACATTCAGTCTCGGGTACAAGGAGAGTAAACAGGTTACACATGTATAATAAGGAAATACAATCTCATTGACGCACAGCACCATGTGAGCAACATATGTGAGCCCTGACTGCCCTCATGCCTCCAACACCATCCTGTGTATGTTAGCACTGTATACGATCAAATAATTGTTAATCCTGTCAGAGCTTCACTGCTATGCTCAGTAAACCCTTTACAAGCTTTAGAGTATGTGTTGCTGCCGTATGGCAAAAGGATGAAACACAAGTGTAGTTATGTGTCCTTTACAGCAGAGCAGTTTCAGTTAACGAGAGAGAAAATGTACCTTCGTAACCTGAATCTGAGTATGAGGAACTTTCCCGTACTGATAATGTTTGGCCTAAAGTCAGCAACTCTGAATAGTGGGTGAGTTAGTTAGTTAGTTAGTTACATTTGAGGTGTGTAACTTCCAAAATGTTGTTTTATACTCTTTGTATGAGAAGTCTTTGCCTGTTGTGAATACTATGATTGAGGCTGATGCATTTCTGGCAGTGTTTGGCTTGCAAGGCCATATGGTTTTACAGGACTGGGGCCTTCTTTCCTACTGAGAGGTCCTTCTGGCTTTGAACACAGGGAGTCATTTACCAGCCAGACTGTACTTTACCCTGCACAAAAAAGGATATGAGTCATAGGCATCTAGCCATGAAGATATCTAATTAATATGATGTACTATAGAATGTATGAATGATGGGTAGAGTAGTTGCATTTTGCGGATTTTTGGGCTTTGTATTAATTCAGTTCAACGCAGTGCATGAACAGTCTAATAAAAGCTATGAAACCTGTTAATAAATGGGTCAAACATGATATAAAAGCTGACCTAGTTTGTACTGGTTTTGTTCTTTAATCAAGCTGCCAGTGCATGTGCAGTGACCACAACCCATTGGAAGTTGGTCTAATTATTTTATATTAAAAAAACCGTTATGAGTGATTAACACCGAGACAAGCATGGTTAATAAGCAAAGTAGAATAAGCTTCTCCACTATGATCTTTGCTCAGGGACTAAACCTATTAAACTGCTTGGGCGGCACTTATTATTGCACCTTAAGTGCAATGCTCCTTAACAAAATATGACCACACAATATGCAAATCACAGAACGCAACAGCAAAATCCTTATTGCTTGTTGCTGACTGGACATCAGGCAAGGCAAAAAAAAAAAATCACACTTTTTGAGTCTGTTGTCTAGTTAGCTTAGTAAAAACAAACGATTTCATGAGTTCCTTATGTTATTATAGTCAGGACCAATTCATCCTGAATAGCCAACTTCCTTTAGACAGGATTTCAACACTCGTATACTCAAATCAATGCTGTAAGAGCACGTCTAAAACGGCATGCCCTTGATAAAAATAGACAAAAATAAAAGCATCACTAGATTCATATTTCCTCTTACTGTAAACATCCTCCAGTTCAGCATTTTTTCTGGTGTCTCAGACTGACATGGGCTGTAACCAATCAGCTACAAGCATGTGCAAATGAACAACACTGAAATATTACATTGATTGGATTGTTTTCACTTTCATTTCGCTCCCGGTTCAGCTCGGACTAATCCGAAACTATTATTTTACACTATCGTTAATACCTCCTTCATTGTGTATCAGGTTTGTCAGCTGAAGGAACAGCTGTTGACCTGCTGAATAGTGTTTAAAAAAACTAACCATATGTTGTTTTCTAACCTAAAGTTCCTCACTTGGTTGAGGCCCAAAAAAAAGAGAGAAAGGAATCAAATTCATGTGCCCACCCCTGATTTGGTGGCAAAAGTGATGACGTCACCAGCTCTGCTGTTTCAGATAGCTATGGAAATGGGTTTTAAGCCCTGACTTGACGAATGAGCTTTAGGTCTCTCAGAGGCCCAAAAAACAGAACATGGATGTATTTTAAATGAGGTTCGGAGCTATTATTAGACCAGTGCTTCCGTCAATGTGTCTGCCCAGAGCACTACGTTATTAGTGGCTTCTGTCTCTACTCGCTTAGCTCTACTTCCATGTTTCCATTATTAAATAGCTACGGTAGGTTTAAAAACCTATACGGTTGCGTGGCTTACAATCCCGCTTCTTCTGCTCCTTTTACGAGTTCCTTGTTATGATGCTTATCACACATGATCTTGTACACTCACTCTTCAGGTGTGAATACTCCTATTTTTGCATCGGCCACACGTGTTCGTGATGAGCTTATAATTTTTGTTTTCTGTAGTCAATAGAATGATTTCCAAAACACTGATGGCATAATATGCAGCAGACTCTCGAATCAGCCCACACAGCAGGCTGTAATGCATATTATTGAATTCAGTCCTGCAAAAAATCCATCATAGGCCAAAGTGTTAACTTGTTTGTTGTCTGTCAGGCCAAATTTTTGAAGCAAGTTCAGAAAACTCTGCTGAAACCTCCATGGTTGAACAGAAACAACAACAACGGATAGTCTTTTTGAAAGAAGCGTCTTCATACACAGGCGGATTAACATGGCAGATATATCGAATACATTATTTATCTATCTTCGGAGCATGGCCTGTACTGAGGTCATGGTTTTGTGTGCTGGATGATGATGGTCTTTGTTTTCTTCACATTGCTATCGTAGCCCAAAGGCCCAGTAGCTATTGTATTTTTGGTGCTTACTTTGATCATCATATTACCACACTTGATCTTTGTCAAGCTAGATGCAATCTCATTTATCCATATGCCAATTACACAAGAAGTGTGATAGCCATGAAAGTCAAGTTAGTACAGAAAAGTTCTGTACTCGCTAATTTAAACCTCTAATCACAGGCTTCAAATCGTATAATTGGCCTGAGTTACTGCATTTTATTTCCTATGGATTTCATCAACAAGTTTAAATAGCTTATTTATTTTCATTTCAAACAAATTTGATTGAACGTGAAATTTAGTGAACGTCTTTTCATGACTCCAAAGCAGATCCATAAATGAACACAAACTAGACTAGTGCTTCATTATTTTTTATTTATTTATTTATTTTTTTTAACAAAAGAAATGCTGCTGTGTAACAGAAGGAAGAGTTACTGAATTATTTAATCAGTGACACATGTAGTTATTTCCTTCCCATATCAGCATGTCTGGTTTAATTATGGATGAGTAATAAGTTTATTACTCGTACAAGGTTATACATGCTTCATAGACATTATATGAACTTTGTATCTAGAGAATTACTCATCTTTCCAGACCCAGATAACGGATGCATTGCATTTATTAATCACATTTATTATTACAGCTTAGTCTTTAGAGTCTGGACTTACAGTGGGGTTCAAAAGTCGAGAAAATCTGAGACTGAAAATAAGGGCTCTTAAGTGGTGCCACAGAATCGGGAGGTCACTAGTTCAAATCCCAATGATGCCCCAGCTATCCATGGTTGAGAGCTCATGAGAGCAGAATTGGCCTGTGCTCTCAGGGACATAGGCATGGCGTACTCTCTCTCCCCTGGTAACTACAGTGACACTTGCCAATCATGGGCATCTGTGAGTGCATAGTACTTTCCTCCGAGTGTGTTCGGCCGTCCCGATGTTGCATGAGCAGCAGTTTGAAAAGATGCAGTCGGCTGGCTTCTCGTGCCTCAGAGGAAGCATGTGCGAGCCTTCGCCCTTCCTGGTTGGTAGCTGTTGTGTGATAGGGTAGAGCTGTCTGGTGGCTGGAAATTGGTCATGACCAAATTAGGGAGAAGATTAAAAAAAAAAAATGGAATTTTGAAGTATTAAAAACAAAGAAAGTAAATTTTTTTTATGTCTTGAATAGTCAATATTCAATATTCTGCACGATTTCCAGGTCCTCATTTAAAGGGTTTGGGTTAGGTAGGTACTTTTTTTTTTTTTTAATCCCAAATATTATATACTATATGTATATTAAAGTAATCTAATAAAAATTTATATTATAATAAACACACACAATAAATATTAAGCAGTACACACAATAAAAATGAACCTGGATAAAGTAACTGCATTATACATAAGCATAATATACTACAAGGTCCTACACATATGGAGATTGTTGATGCAGTAGATAAATAATTCGACAGTGCCACTGACCGTGAATGACGTTGAGGTGCGTAGTAATCGGGGCTGATCTATTCAGACCGAAGCGCATCAGGCCTAGCGCTGAAATTCCCCCTGCCCTCGTTGGGAAGAGGTGAAGAGTCCGACATAGCAAATTCGTGATATTGGCCATGCTTTGTACAAAAGGTCAGATATTCCTCACGCCTAATGTCTTCTACTGAAGCATGTGTTCAGACAATCTAGCTCGAGTGCACTCTGTCATTAAAGCAAAAAGGGGGTGTACCAAATACTAAAAAACTCTAAAATTCATATATACGTTCTACTTATCACAAGGTGTCAGTAATATAGTTTGTAATGAAAATTGTTGTATTAGATTAGAAAGGAATGCAAACTCGAAGCATTTTCACAAGTGCACTCAGATTAAATGCACAGTAGGGTCCAAAAGTCTGTGTTCTGAGAAGTCTAGCCAGTGTTTTAGATATCTGAGGACCACAAGAGAGCAGAGAAAGCTCCTTTATTTCTGCTATAGTCATTGGCAGAGATGTCTGACCTCAGCGGCTCTCTGCAGCACACATTCTGGGAATGGCACACTGAGGGGAAAAAGATGAAGAGTTATGTTTTACAGTACAGAGAGGCCTTGAATCACCTTGTGACTTTCTGCGCTGCTAATGTTAAAGTATTGATTCCAAGACGAGCAGAAACGGCGTATGTTTAGCATATTCTGTATTAGTTCCTCATGGTGATAGAACCATTGTAATTACGGATTTCTAGTTATTCCTTATATTTGATATATACACTACCAGTCAGAAGTTTGGACACACCTTCTAATTCAATATTTTTTTCTTTATTTTTATTACTTAAAAGACACTTCATGTCTTAAAGTAATGATGGACTGTTGTTTCTCTTTACTTA
>JAQQZR010000004.1:9973420-9987469 GCA_030068235.1 Notoglanidium macrostoma
ATGACCAGCTCGGAGGCCACGCCTCCTCCACTGGGAATGACCAGCTCGGAGGCCACGCCTCCTCCACTGGGAATGACCAGCTCGGAGGCCACGCCTCCTCCACTGGGAATGACAAATTCAGATGAAACTGCGCTTCCATTACTGGGGCTGATGATCACAGACAATTTAGAGCGCAAGGGAGATAACAAAAGATATGCCAAAGGAAATGCCTTTGATAATGTTTCAAAATACTATTAAAGTACAGTGTGTGGTATTAGAAAGGCATACCTGTATCTAATCAATTGTGATTGGTAATTCGTAATTGCAAAGCACATTAACCAAACCCAAAATACAACAGCAAATCAGAAAACAAAACCGCAAATCAGATACACAACAGCAACCCTCCCCCCTCCCCCCACCCCCCAAAAAAATTTTAAACGGCAAATCAGTATGTATGTGCAGTAAGGAAGCTACTGATAGTTTGTTCTTACTTACTTTTTATAAAGCAAAGTCCTTTATTTTAGACTATTTTTTGTTATGCACAACATTAATATGCTAAAAAGCTGACTAATGGAAAGCCAAGGTTATTCAGGTGAAAGATTTACTCTTTGCTATAATAATGTACAGTAAGTAACTTGATTTTACTTCTGTAGTCTAACTTGCGAACAGATTTAAAAAAAAAGAGACGTTTGTTTTTACTTGTGATTGTCATCTTCTGTGTCTAGTCAGTAACAAGCATGGGCTATTCAATAAGGATCTACAGTTTCCATTTTAAGTTAATGAGGAGTTGATTTTTCTGATTTGTTCATTAGGTTTTTGGATTTGCTGTTGAGTTTTAGCTTTATTAAATGTGTTTTTCACTCATAGTTTACTATAGTGTAGACATCCTTCTGTATTTTTTTTTTTTATTTCTTTTTCTTTTTGAGGTTCCCTGTCTGAGCTAAAGATTTGCAGGCTCAGCAAAATTCCAGTAACTCAGACCAATGAGGGGAACTGAATGCAAAAACGTGGTGGTTTTACTTAAGTAGACAAGTAAGCAGAGTATAACTTGAGTTATACACTCGGTCAGTGCAGCATTTCCTATTTTGTTTTTGATCCCGTGACTCTAGCTGTGGATAGGGAGAGACTTTGATGCTGGGCTTCTCTGAAATGCCAGCTTCTCAGCATGGCCCACTACTTCATTGCTCCTTATTAAGGGCATGGCAATCATCACAGTGTGGGATTGGTACTTGAAGCCTTTCCCAGCAATCAGCACACATTGGGCCTGGGGTCTCTCAGACTGAGAAAATCCATCTGAAACACACCATGTTGGGATGTGAGATATTGGACTCGGTTCTCCTCAGTAATATCTATCTACACACTAGTTTTTTGTCTTAGTGCTTTTTTTTTAATCCATTCATTTCCATCTCCATGGGTTGGGTCTCACAGTGTCCAGTGACATCATCAGATTGACACAACACCCCAATTCAAAGACCGATATGTAATTTATTTACTGTATTAAATCATAAAATGACCATGATATGTCATCAGAAATTAAGGAAACATGCTAATTCGAAATACTGGCTTCTCCGACAACAGTGCTACAGCCAGTATATTCCTCTTTGAAATTTCCATTTCATGACGACTTCTGTTTGTTTTTTGGCCGGTGTGATCCCGCCCAACTGCACGTTTATACCAGCACCATTGCAACACCCTGAGTTGCCAAACATGAACGATATCGCCATGGAAATACCGTGTGCTGCAGCCATGGTAAAAGACCATGGTAAAAACAAAACGTTCTTTCTGTGGCCAAATGGTGGCACTATACCAGAGTACGTATAGTGGGTATACCTGGGTATGTGGATATCCTCAAAACCATCATAACCGATAACCTGGGAACTCTGAGCCTTATGAAGCAATGCAAGAAGAATTTACAAAGTGTTTGTGTGGCAAGACAAATAAATTCACCGATTTACCATTTCAGCACCTTGCAAGATACCAAAAGAACTCTTTGTAATTTAAAATCAGCAACATCGTGGGGCATTTCTGGGGCTCGGGCCCTAAAAAAGTTTTTTTTTAAAAGTTTATAAAAAAAGCCCTAAATATTATTTAAAAAATAATAATCCTAATGGAAGCAATGGGGTCCTACACACCTCTGGTTCTTGGGTTCTTACTGCTGGCTCTACTGTCAAAGCTGCTGCTGCTGCTGCAGGAAAAATTTTCTAAGACTTTTACACAGTACCTTCCATTGAGGAAGACCGTAGAATGATGGAAGCTTGTAGTTTGTCGAAATCATTAGTTTTGGTGTAGGAATTATTCGGACATTTTTGGATCCTAGAAGATAGTATAGTTTAAAGATTATAGTTAATCCAAATAGGAGAAGAGTGCCACTGCCCCACACATGCACTCTATACAGCTACTGCTCTAACCTGCTCCTGTTTTCAGTTGCTAGCTGTAAAGGTTAAAGTTGGCCCAGGTTGCCCCTCTACTCCACATCATACGTCCCAGTTCACCTCTCTTTAATCACCATGACAACCATCCAAGGCCCAGCGTGTGTCATGACCTTCACTTGCATGCCTCCTGGGTTTTGTGAAGCAGCACAGCTGAGAGTCCAGACAAACACAAGACCTAAAATATATGCTCAGGATGGGAGTGAGGGCGAACACAGCCTTCGTTCCTGACAGGATGGACTGCATTAAAGCTACAAAAGGACGGTCTGTCCTGTGAGTGGTGAGGCAGATGGCTCAGACCCTGTCAGCAGAGCTTTGTTTTCAGTGCCAGGTAAATTGGATGACGGCATCTGTAGCTCATAAATACCACTTTGTTTTGCTTTCAGCTTGAGCACTCGGTCTGTCCGTGTTGCATTAAGGCCCACATGCTCAAATGAATCGACGTCACCTTCTCAGTCAAGAGGAAAAAAGGCCTGAGCTGAATACAGAGTATCACGGATACACAGGACAACATAATTGCCAGCTGGATTTCTCTGTTTTGAAAAATAGGGTTTTTTTGATGGTCATCGTCTGCAACTTCAATCAGCCGGCCTATGATTGAGGTGTTGAAGTCACTGAAGTGGTTTGAATCGTATAGCATATTGCGCAGACTCTTAATGTGAACGCGTCTAGATGCTACAGTCTGTGAATTTAAATGAATATAAATCTCATTCCGGTTCTAAGGTGGAGGTCGAGGTGTACAGAAGGGACTCGAAAAAGCTGCCTGGACTCGGGGACCCTGACTTAGACTGGGAGGAGAGTGTGTACCTGAACCTCATACTACAAAAGGTAAGCTGAGGTCACTTGGCAATTTCATGGTCTGTGCAGAAGCAAATGTAAATCAGGAACCAGCTGTGCATGAGTTCAATGTGAAGAGTTCAAAGAGTCCGTGCCTGTAAGCAGCCTCGCTCACTCGCTCATTCGGAGTACTTTATGGAGGAGCGCTATTAATGTTGTGCAATGTTTTCTCCGCCAGCTGGACTACGTGGTCACGTGTGCTGTGTGTACACGCTCAGATGCAGGAGACATCCACATCCACAAGAAGAAGTCGCAGGTAACGCAAAGACGTGCTACTCTTCTACTCTATTACTCAAGGTCTCTGCAGCACTGTAGGTCATCACATATTGAATGTATTTCTAGATCTCTTTACCTGTAACATTTTGTACGCATGAATGAATGCAGTTGGGGTAAGTGAATTGGTGGATTAATTATTAAACAATAGCATCAGACACCTCAGACCACAACCGCTCTACACTCGAGGATCTCTGAATCAATCTGCTGCTTGTCTGAGTAGCCGAGACCTTTCGGTAATTTGATTTCAGATAATTACCGCACTGGCCTGCTCAGTGGCCACTCGGTGTGATCACAGGCTAACCAGCAATGTTCTTTATAATAAGAAGCTGTGAGTTCAGCCAGCATTGCCAGCAGCGGTGGGGCTGCAACTCCAGACAAATCTATAGTATTTAAAGAATTCAACAGAATAAAAAAAACACTCAACAAACAAAAGAATAGAATCATGTGGTTATCAAATCCATGGTAAATAAGCGAGATCAATGGACACATAAAAAACTGCCGTTACCAGTCATGTGGTTATGAAATCAATTCATAAAAAAACAGTCAACAAATAAATATAATCCGTTACTTGTTTATCGCTGGATAAAATAAGTTCATTCTTAATCGATTGAATATTTTCATGTTGCTTTTATTTATTGTTATTAATTCCTTCAAAGTTATGTACTCATTGATTTTATACCAAAGCGCATTTGAATTCTCAAATCCGATCGGTCAGATTTAATTCCCTATAACAGCCATGACAATATTTCTGTCTATAATTCAAATAGATTTATATGATCACAGGGACTTAAAGCAGACTTTGCACATAATCTAGGAATAATAATAAACATATTTAATAAAGCATTCTGATTAACAAAGAACACCGTGTAATCGTTGATATGATGAAGTTTTCCGTTAGGAGATTAGGAGCCTCCGATGTTGGTGTTTTTCCACACCGATGGAAACCTGGACAGACGACTTTGTGCTCTTAGATTTCTCAGTAACATGACAAGCTGTGTTTTTTCCTTATTAACTCCAAGAGAGAGGAAAAAGTGAGCCTGTGCGAGAATGACTGTTGTAATGTAGGTGATGACAGGAACGAACCTGTTTCACAGACCTTATACAACATAAGGTATAAATGTTTAAAAGTTATTGATTATCCATGTTGCAATATAAGAAGAGTAAAACACTTTGGGACGTGATGTGATTGGAATATAATCAATTTGTTGTTGTCTACTTCATGTTAAATCCTATATCATCACTCCCTGCTCTGTTTTCTTCTTTACTTATGAACTGCTTCATCGATGCGTCCGGATATTTGCGTATTTAATTAATTGCTACAATTTTTAAATGTGTCACTTGTGTAATTTATCAATTAATTGATCGAGAAATATTAATTAAAGAGTGATAGAAATGGGACAGGTTTCAAACCAAAACTCATTACAGGTTACAGATGCAACTGACATCTTTGTCTCCCTGCTTGCGTTAATGCTCTGATGATGAGTCTGCGCTGAGCTGTTAACCACATCAGTGCCTGCTGTTTACCTGAACTCTTTATCGCTCTTTACTACACAGCAAGTGTTCGCGTCGCCCAGTAAGCACCCGATGGACAGCAAGGGGGAGGAGTCCAAGATGAGCTACCCGAACATCTTCTTCATGATCGACAACTTTGAGGAGGTAACTAGCACATCTGTAAGGTTTCCATTCAAAGCTGTTGGTACTGCGCTGTAGTTACTTTAATCCACCTTAATCATTCCTGGCAGAGCTTTATAATTACTCATGTCTTCCTGCCAGGGAAAAAAACTCAATTATACAGTGCAAAAGACTGAGAAGCTGCATAATTCATGTCCCTATAAAATAGGATGTCGTTGAGTCAAGGTGCTATATTTCAAGCTTTATTATCTTTATGATTAGGCAGGAGCGCATCAATCAAACTTTCCATCTATGTAAACATTTCTGTGAACCCCCGCATTACAATTTCATTTTACAAATTTCAATGAAGAATATTAGGCTCATTATATGTATATGCACAATAATAACACAATTTATTGGAGCCGGAGAAGTTTCTGGACTTTGCAGATACGGAACACGTTTTAATACATCGTCATTAGGTCCAAGTTGACATTATTAACAGGCCTACTCTGTTTGAGTTACTGAAGTTTGGATTGAACCCATTTAATTTAAAGATCCTCTGTGTGTGATTAGCAGACAGTCAGTCATACAGTATATAATTACCTGTCGCAAGCTTAGAATGAGCCCCATATATCTATATAGAGCACAGGCCCAATTTTTTGTTGCCATTTTTTAGAAAAGTAATGTTTGGAAATCTGAAATGATTTTGTACTGACTCGGTGATGCAGAATTCCTAAAATAAAATATCCATAACAAAATTTGTACTAAACAATCGTGTGCCTGAGACTTTTGCGCAGTGCTGTATGTCCTGTTGCGACTAACCATTGTCTTTATAATAATAATATCAAACAGAAGACACAAATTATAACATCATGAATCAGTTAACATAAATATAGGCATATTGTTATGCATATACGTATACACTGTATGGCCAGAAGTATGTGGACACCCGTCCACACCCACTTGTGAGTCTTCTCCAAACTGTTGTTATAAAGTTGAAAGCACACCGATGTCTCGGTATACTGTAGCATTGTTCTTCCCTTTGCTGTAACTAATGGACCTAGCACAAAAGCCTTCCCAGGAGAGTGGACACTTTTAGCAGTAAAGGGGAGCAAATTTGGAATATGATGTTCATAAAAGACGTATAGGTGTGATGGTCAGGTGTCCACATACTTTTCTACATAGTGACGCGTACATGTACAGTTGCCAGTTTATTAGCTACACCTGCACTCTCTAAACTCAGTGCACATATTTATAGCTAAGTGTGCCATATAGGCGCACTAACAGCTCTGAGAGTGACTCTCCTCTGAAATAATATCGGGAGCTGACTCACTTTGCCTAGCAACATCTAAACTACAGTCAATAGTCCTGTACCTACTATGTGTACTTGATAAAATGGACACTGAGTTTAGTTACGCTGCATAAACCTACTAACACTGTGTACATAAGATACTAGGGTAAAAAAGTAATCTAGTGTGTACACAACACTGTAAGATCATCATCTATATGTAGTGAATGTGACACACAGGTGTTCAGTGACATGACTGTTGGAGAAGGAGAGATGGTGTGTGTCGAGCTGGTGGCCAGTGACAAGAGCACCACTTTCCAGGGAGTCATCTTCCAGGGCTCAATACGCTACGAGGCTCTCAAAAAGGTTTACGACAACCGGGTAGGACAAACTCTCCCACACTAAAGACTAACCAGATTGTTTTGCTGAACTTGATCTTGAACCATGATTTCCTGTCTCACTCTGCATATGTAAGGTAAGTGTGGCTGCTAAAATGGCTCAACGCATGTCCTTCGGCTTCTACAAATATAACAACATGGAGTTTGTGCGCATGAAGGGCCCTCAGGGGAAAGGCCACGCCGAGATGGCTGTGAGTCGAGTGCCGACTGGAGACACGTCACCCTGCGGCACCGAGGAGGACCAGGACTCGCCTCTGCATGAGAGGGTCGGGACAACACGCATAATAGACTACTTTCAGTCCTGCAGACAAAATTGTGATTTCTTAATTCCTTTTGCGTTGCTGATTCTCATTATACACAGTATCTTGGCCACGTTTGTTAAAACTAAAAACCTGTATTTCTATTTACAAAAGAATCTTTCTGAGCACTTATGTTCTCCGTGTTTTCACCATAGTTAATATGTAAATTGTCGTGGTACAGTTTGTAAACTTGTAGTTTATAACAGTAAAGATTTAAAGAAACCATTTATTATCCATTGGTTCCATTGTCTGGTTTAAATGTACGTATTAAGGAGCTTTCTCTAATTTTCATTAAACAGAATGGCTTTGCTTTCCCTACAGCATTGTCATCTTGTCATGTTCACCTCCTGTTGCTTCTGCAGGTGACGTCGTTCAGCACTCCTCCGACCCCTGAGAGAAACAGACCCTCCTTCTTCTCTCCCTCTCTGCGCCGCAAAGTGCCCCGAAACCGCATAGCCGAGATGAAGAAATCCCACTCCGCCAACGACAGCGAGGAGTTCTTCAGGGATGAGGATGATGAAGGTGAGGCTTAACCCCCCCCCCAGGTCTGTACGCTGGGCTGAATGGGAAGAGTTTTGCAGAATCGAATCTTTAAAGACATGCACGCAAACTTCACATTAGGAGTAGCTTGTCATTCTGAATTGTTTTCAAGTGTGTGTGTGTGTGTATAAGAACAGGGATGTGATGATGACGTATGCTTATCTGAAAAGTTTTTAAACCTAAATGCATTCTTCCATGTCCATTCATTATTAGACATTATATCAGAGCAAAGATGGGCAATGAGAGTAAATAATAGTCAGAGCAGTGAGGGTAAATAATAGATATATATAAAAAAATCAAAGACTTTCTGATGGAATGTAGCTCTAGATCTGTAGCTAGACCAGGTCCAGAAAGGAATGACATCACTACTATAGATCAAGAAACAAATTGAAAACTACAATTTGAATATCGTGTTATTGTGGACCAGCAGTTAAAGCTGGGGATGGTTAAGTTGTTGACTGACAAGCATTTTGCATGTGTGTGTACATGTGTCCCTGTGTAGACTTGTGTAATACCACAAACCTTCGCTCACGCTCTCTGTCGGGAACTGGCCGCTCACTCGTGGGCTCCTGGCTGAAGCTGAACAGGACCGAGGACTACTTCCTGCTCTACTCGCATCTCACCTACATCACTCTTCCTCTGCACCGGATAACCACAGGTGCAACACAAACAGCTGTACTTACTCACACACACACACACACACACACACACACACACACACACACACACACACACACACACACACACACACACACACAATGAATTGTGTAATTCCGCTGTATGTGTGGAAGGTTTTTTTGGTGATACGATGTTATGATGTTGATAAGACAATAAAACGTCCTGATATGCCATTCAGACAGTATCATGAGAATCATCGGTACTTTCATGACACTGATGAACTCTAGTAACAGATTGTAGCTGGATGGATCGAAACGTCAAGTTTGTAACCTTTTTCATTCGACTGACTTTTCATGAGGACGTGGTTATAACGTTTATTTGACGCCTGCACTGTAGAATTAATTAATAGTAAATAAAAACCTTCTACAACATGCTGGTCATAGATCAAGTTGATTTCTTATTGTCCATTTTAGATCAATAAAACTTCCGCAATTTAAGTCGACTTGTTTTCGCTTATTTTGTCGTGACTATGGAATTTCTTCAACAGATATTCTGGAGGTGAGACAAAAGCCTATACTGATGATCTAGTGGCTTCTGACTTCCTTAGAACTTGTGACCAAGTGCCTCTTCACATCAGGCCCCTCAGACGACAGCGCCATCTAGCATCCATACAGAGAACCAAAAAAAAAAAAAAAAAAAAAAAACCCCCACTGACTAAAGGAGAGGAGAAGATAGGTGAGAACTTAGGACTTATTAAAAAACCAGCCAATCAAGAAGTGCCTCTTCCACCTGTTTTCTGTGACAGTCTGTATGTGGACACGAGCGCAACCGCCTGAGTGACTGAACACCGTCTGAAATGCCTCGTTCCATCTGACCAGCTCGGGCTCAGAAGGCAGGACTGGCTAGTGTCCCACCTGCGAGCGAAAGGGAAACGTATCAAAGAAGAAAAAAAAAACATGCAAAAGAATGTCTCTGTTCCTTGTAAATACACTGCTGCTTAGAATACTCAGTGAATCTACCAACCACGACCCTCTCAGCCTTGTGTAAACAGTCTCTGCTGGGTCTTTCAATGTCGTTGATTTGTGCGTAGTGCTTTTCTCCAAAGGCAGATGCCCCGCACTTCCCACCCAAACCCCTCACCTCACCTCACCTCACCTCATCGCTAGGCCTTAACACCTCCTAACCAGCTAATGTGACATCTGGACTCTGTTTTATTGCCTCCCAACACAGAGTCTGGAACTGGAAATGCTGGATGTGTCTTAAGTTCAACCGTCTGGTTCACACAAGAAAAGGAAAAAAAAGCCGCACAAGTAGATTTCTTTCCTTTTTTTTATTTAAAAAAAAAAAAAAAAAAAAAAAAAAAAAAAGACATGATGTTCATTTGTATGTTTGGAGATCTTTGTAGTCGTCGTGATATTTATTACTGGGTGTGAGGCGTTCAAGTGCAACAGAATGACGATGGAGCTTTAAAGAGCAGGTTTCCCCGAGGACCGCACCGTCGATTCCTTGTGTTATTCAGCATACACAGCCAAGCTGTCCGTACATGTAAAACTACTATATTTCAGAAACACACCTACCTGTCCTACACAAGCCCTGAAACACAATTTGTGGGGATAAAATGAAGTCATTATTTCGTTTCATTCACTTGTTACGATACATCATTATTTTGACTTCATATCTTATTTCAACATGGTATGTTGGTATTTTAAATTAGCTTTTATTTAAATAAAATATTGAGTTATTTTGTCATCTGAAGGCATTTAAACGAATTAGCAATTAATAGACATATATATGTGTGTGTGTCTGGCTTACTATCTGCAGCATACAGAAAAGGGATTACATGCTAATATTCATTACATTAGACTTACTGATAGATTGTATGGTGTTAAATATTGTATATATTAAAATACGGTGTAAAAAAATGTCGAAACAAGATATGTTGACATGATGATAAATCGTCATAACATGATGAAATAAGAAGTCAAAATAATGACATGAAATAATAAGTTGAATTAACGAAATAATATCTTTGAAATGACACATTATTAAGTCGAAATAATGACCCGTCCCTTCAACTTTTTTCCAACTTCAGGACATTAGGGAGGATCTGTTTTGTCTTGTCTGTTTGGTTTTAACTCCTGAACATTTGAAGGCTGTAGGGATTCTGTAAACGTGAGCTGAACCGTCGCTCCTTTCAGCTCTGTCTTTCCTTGTAAAGTGTTTATGTATTTAAGGGTCTGGCGGCCGTCGTCTTTCCAGACATTTCTGTTAATTGATTGGCTTTGAAATCACTGACAGCAAAGTGTTCATGGAGGAAGTGAGGAACAAACCCGGCCTGTCAGTATTCTGTTGGACTTTGTGAGCCGAATGTATTCCTAGTGACTGCTTTAGTAACCATTTGATATTTGAAGGGCAACCTGATTTGTCAGCGCCATTTTTTTAAACGCTTCAGAATTCACTTTCTTTGTATTTCTTTGTATTTCTTTTCTCCTGGTAGGCTGTAGAAGCCAATGTCAACCAAATAGAAAGCGCTTTTCAAGGAGGTCTTGTGGTACATAGACAGTTCCTTAATCGCTTTAACCACATTTTTGTATTCAGTTTTTAAAAAAAAAAAAAAAAACTACATGTGCATGTTTATTCTATATTTATGTTACACCGTTAATAATTGTACATTTTCTGTACCTCTTATTGAAATACAAATTACCAAAAAAAAAATTGATTGCATTTATGAACTATTTACACAACCAGGGGAAGACAAGAAAATGTAATGCTGAGAAATACAAGCTACAAATCCAGGAGCACGTCAGGACACGCACATCTATGTACGTGTAGCATATAACTCATTAATATGATCAGATGGCTTTAATTAGGCCTACAGTTATGATATTGTGGCATATGTGAATGCTGAGGGCAATCCCGGCTGTCATGTTAATCAGCCTGGAAGAACGTATAAAGCTTTACTTTCTTTTCTCAGTTTCAAGAGTTCTAAATTGCCCATATATTATAATTGCTAGAGAGTTAAAAATAATAATAATAAAATTGGATTTACACACTAGTTAAATATATGAACAGCTTGATACCATTAGATAAAAGTGTCATTGAGTGACTAAGACATTGAGCTACTGATTGGAAGGTTGTATTTAATCCTCAACTGCTCAGTTTGGATAAAAATGTCACCCAGACATGTATATAAAAAAACAGGAGACATTGCTAACATCATTAAACTACAACCTTTTTATTTACTCATCCATCCATTATCTATAGCGCTTTATCTGTCTGGGTCGCGGGGAAGCTGGAGCCAATCCCAGCATCTTGGGGTACATTTCCCATGTTTATGCTCAAATTATATACAAATTGACGCCTGAAACACAATGTGGATAAACACAAACAGGTGTGTGCATCCAACTTTGTGGCAACAGTTTCGGGAAGAACTACATACTGGGGTCATGGGCCGGGGTACACAAACTTTTTACCGTATAGCGTATATTAAAATAGATTTGACAATGAACTTTAAAAAAAAAAAAAAAAAAAAACCCTATTTCAACGTGACACGAACGTGAGTGTGCTCAAGTGGCAAACTGTTCTAAAGGTTTGTATACACTTTATTCACTTTAAAATTTAGTAAAGTTAGTAAAATACTATTTCATAACCAAGCAGGAACTTTATAAATTCTTCCTAACAATAATGGACCTAACATTTATGCTTGTTAGGTAGCTTGATGCTAGCAGCTTCTGTTATGTATCATCACTGTCCTGTATTAATTACGATATTCACTGCAGACACCATTTTGTCAGCTAAAGTCAGCTAACCTGACAGGACCTGTGAAGGGATTTTTAATTCTTATTCCCAAATCATCAGTTTACTAGCTGGCTGGCTAACATGAACTGATGTGACTGGATTTCAGAGGGATTCTCATTCATACTCGGCAATATTCAGAATATTTGCTATCTAACTAAATATTAACAATTTGTCAGTTGTAGAGAATCCTTTCAGGTTCATATTTAGCTAGCTGACTGGCATTTAGCCATAAAGATTATCTATCTATATGAACAGCTATATACAGAGCATCCGGTAAGTATTCACAGCGCATCACTTTTTCCACATTTTATGTTACAGCTTTATATATAAATGGATTAAATTCGTTTTTTTTCCTCAGAATTCTACACACAACACCTCATAATGACAACGTGAAAAAAGTTTACTTGAGGTTTTTGCAAATTTATTAAAAATAAAAAAAACTGAGAAAGCACATGGATGCACTGTAACTATCTATCATTTTATAAAAGAAACATTATTTCCTGTGAATGTGGCTGATCCCATCTTGAATTCCTCTGTCATGGTAATGTAGATGTGTCTGTTCCCCCTGAAGGGCCTGCACCAAGCACCTGCACACATATGATAACACCCAGGTAAGCGGTCATTTTAGTAAAAAGCTAACACTTTTCTGAAACATGGTCTGTAACTGAGTTTTTTTTTTTTAAGGAGCTATTCCCTGTTACTTCACTGGGTGGCATAAAAGAGCAATAAACTCGTAATAAACTTACTGTAACGCGCCTCTTCCCAAAAGAGCTAATCTAGGTACTTCACAGCAACATACAACTGAACACTTCTGTAATCACAACTTTTGCCCTTTTGGGGGTAAATACTTTTGCACACTACATAGATTCCCTCATGCTATGCTACAGGCATTTTTTGATAATAAAATAGACAATGAAAATATGCAGCCTTTAGTTTTATACTGGATAAATTTGATGTCAAGACAATTAACACTATTAAAAATAAATGAATAAATGAAGTTATTAGAAATGAATTAATTTCTTTCCAGATCTTTCCAGAGGTCTTTCTGTGCAGGACTGAGTAACAATGGTATAATACATGCTAAAATCTTGTGCATATAATTATTAATTATATATATTTATCACATTTCTTGATACGATACGATACGATATAAACTTCCATTGAATGCAATCACAGGCATTTCGTTCCTTCAGCTTCACCCACTTGTGTGCAATAGGACAGATGTTTGTTGGGCTGATGTTTAGCTCCACCTTGTGTCTAAGTGTCAGAGTTATAGGCAGGGATAATACTTTTCCATGAATGGATTACTAGCTTATTCATTTATAAAGATATTTCCAAAGGAATAAATGTGGAAACTGTGATATTTTTAAGGGAAATGATATAATTTCCCATAGATCTGAATTCTACATACTAAGGACTTTTAACTCTTTAAACGCTCCAAGAACAACAGTCTGTTTTAAAACATAAACGTAAACAAATGTCCAAAAAACCTAAGATCATGTTGAGTGATATGGGTGTGTTAAAGGGGCCGGCTCACCCTTCCCAGAATCCTCTGCGCCAAATACCAAGTCACCATTTTCAATGCCGTGGATAGTCCAAAAACAGTCCACAATATTCCGGCAATGTCCTTTGTCAACGTATCCACATTTTAAACTGTTTAGACTGATCCAATCTTTTTTCGTATGGTTATTCCGTATGTAATGGACCCGCACCAGCCTCGGACGTGTCTCGGGTGGCCACAAAGGAAAGAAGAGATGAGGGAAATCTTGTTAAATACCTCCACATATAACATGTGAATGATGAAAACGTTTGAGGTGGGTTGTAAAGGGATCACGAACAGTGAATTTACTGTACAGAGAGCTAACAGAGTAGTCATGTGCTCTCAAAACAAAAAACAGCCAGTGGTGCAGTGGTTAGCACTGTCGCCTCACAGCAAGAAGGTCCTGGGTTCGATCCCCGGGTCACCCAGGGTGCCT
>JAQQZR010000004.1:9994928-10005771 GCA_030068235.1 Notoglanidium macrostoma
CCCCCCCTAATATATGCAACTGCCATATGTGGAAGGCATATTTTTAGAAACAGTTTTTACTATTAATTAACACACTAAATGTTTTTTTTTTTTAATATTCAGCTAGCTAGTTTTGATATTTCCTTATGCCACACTTAAGGAGAGCCCTCTTGACTATATAAATATAATTTGGGCAATGAATGTGTTTCAACAGATAAAGTTTGGGTAACTAAATGCAGAACCTTACACATTCATTTCAAATCTACAAGCATTCAATGGGGAAACATTAATTTGCCCCTTAATAAATGAATTAATATTGAAGTCAAACTCCACCCATCCATGAGCTTTACCACTTTATCTGCCATGGCCTTAGGGAAGCTGGAGCCAATCGCAGCTGACTTTGGGAAAGAGGCACCCTGGGCAGGTCACCAGCCTGTCACAGGGCTAACAGAGATGAACAGCCATTCACACTCATTCACACCTACGGGCAATTTAGAATAGCCAGTTGACCTAATTTACATGTCTTTAGACTGTAGGAGGAAACCAGAACATCTGGAGGAAACCCACACGGGCACAGGGGGGAACATGCAAACTCTACACTGAAAGGCCCTATTCAGCTGTGAGGTTTGAACCCAGAAACTTAATTAAATTATTTGGACGAGTCATATATTAATGTATTCATCATATAATCATATATCATTGGCAATAATTAGTTTTTAATCAAGGCTAGTTTTGTACAATGAGGCTCATGCTCTGGCGGTGTCTGACTGCCCAGCGAACTATGCATTTTCTTGGTAAATTTCTTGGTTCATAGTTGACCAGGACTTCTTGATGCGACAGAATCATTTGTGTAATAAGAATCTCTGAAACTCACTGCTAAAAGAGAAAAAGGAGACATGCATCCAAACGTGACTGCATTTCTTTCAATGTCCACCAGAGGGGAATGACTTTCTCTTACTGTCGCTGAATACTTGGTAAATACTGAGAATTTTTAGCCTTCTTGCTGCATCACTCTTCCTTTATCTCATGCGTCACCATCACTTAATCTGTGAGTTTCAGTCTGACCTACTCCAAAGATATGAAAGAAACTGTTATAGAAAATAGTCATTGAATTAACTTTAGCATCATGGACAAAAAAGTCCTGGGGCTGTTTTTATCTTTGATGTGAGGAAGCTGTTTCGACAGCATAGTCCTGGTGCTTAAATGAAAAAAAGAGGATCTCATGATTTTTGGAGTAGTAGTGTGTTTTACCCAGGTTTGTGTCGGCGCGCACCAGGAGCTGCAGCTTGCCCTCTGGAACCAGTTTCAAATGCAGCGTACCGACTCCTTTCTCCTTGAACTCGTTTTCCTTTTTATAGAACAATTTGCACCTGTAATGCGTAGACAAAGCGTAAATATTAAAGCAGAATGTTGTGTAAAAAAAAATGACCAAAATCATTCTGAATGACGCATTAAAAAAGCGAGAAGAGTGAATTTTAGGCTACTTTTTAGAGTAGAAGGCATCTTTCTCCTTGATTTCTCTGACTACAGGTACTGGTGGCTCGTCTGATTCTTCTTCAGCTCCATTCTCATCTGCAAGGATGGACAAGAAACTATATAAATATGATGTATTCACCTAAAACAAGTCTGGCAGATAGCCATGCATTTCCTTGCAGATATGTAGTGTTTAAGCACTGATGAGGAAAAAAAAAAAGAGGGGGGTATACCAGGTATTTTCTTATCGGTTCTAATTTGGAATCTATTTTCGATATCAATGAAAAGAAATGTGCTCATTCTACTGTATTTTTCATGGAATGCCTGCATGAAAGTAGCAGAACTTAAAACTATGCCAGGAGATCATTCTTTTCGGATAAAGGCTGACTCACATGAGAAGAACTTATAAATTGCCTTTGATGAAAAGCCTATTATTATTAAAGCTTGATTCACTGCCATGGGGGCACTGACAGCCATCTCAGCAGAAACAGAATGAATGATTAATAAGATACCCTTATTAACGAGTTATTTCATTGTATGAAAGATCGGTTGGTTAATCAAATCTGTCAGCTATTATTTCATATAATTACTGGAACATCATAATTAAAAATAATCAGTAAAACATATAGTGATCTGCTATAGGGAAGCACCAGTCCTTTCATGGTTTTTGATACATCACAGCTCTGTTTCTGAGTTCTCAACTGATCACATATCTACAGATATATAAGGGGAATAAAATGGTAGTTAGGGTCTGAGGAAGTTTTTAGCCCACCACAATAGCTTCAATAATCTTTTGTACAGATTCACTGGAGGGATGAACACCATTCTTTCAAAAGACATTCCCTCAATTAGTGTACTGAGAGCCCTGTCTAACACAGCTATACCAACCATCTGTACGTTCAGGTGCAAGACCTGTTACATCGTCAGTTTCACACCTGGTCATGACACAAACAGTATATCAGATATAAAAACACAGCAAATCTGATCAAATCATGCCAGTATTTCAGGCAAATACCATCCCAAAATCACTCAGGATCGTATCGCTATCTGCTGTGCCATCAACATATAAACTGACATTTTATAATCATTGAACTTAGAACATGTTTTATCAACAGTTTTAAGCTGATCTGGTTTTAAAGTTACCGAGACATGGGTAGTAACCCAGGACTTAAGTAATAAGTTTCAGAAGAATTTAAAATGTCAACTTAATCCATACAATTTCTGATTAAATAAAATTGAAAGCGATCATTCTTAATGTTGCCTAACCAAAAACAGAAGAGCATGTCCCAGTTTACTACACTTAATGATGCCACAGGATAATGTAAAATAAACAATTAAATAAATTGCCAATCGGTCACAGAAATGGATGTCTTTTTGTGAAAATCTTCAAACAGCTACAACATAATTCCCTACTGTAAAATCAAGCCTCTGTCAGGGCTTTGTCCAACAAGCACAATACATTTCACCTCACTGACAGCTGGCATTGTGCAATTTTGGCCAGCACCTAAAGGACCCCATTTGTCAAAGTGTGTACCTGCTGCCTGGCTGTTGCTGGCTGCCTCAGTCTTGGCCACAGTGAAAGAGAAGGTGCCTGTAGAAGTGCCTGTGCCTGCTCCACCGAACAGAGACGTGATAGAGGAGGAGGAGGAGGAGGAGGAAGAGGTGGAAGTGGAAGAAAACGAAAACCCGGAAGCCCCTGCGGACTTGATAGAGCTCAGCACAGAGCTGTCCACCTTCTGACCAAAGTTGAAAGTGACGCCTGCAGGAATGGCGTTTTTCTCAGGAGCAGCACTGTCCTTGTTCTTGGTGAAGGAGAACAAAGCAGGAGCGGCCGGTGTAACATTACTGCCAGAGGATGAGGATGATGAGGATGATGAGGATGGTGTGTTTGTGGTGGTGTTTGCCAGTTTCCCAGGCTGCTGCTCCTCCCCTGCTGCTGCGCCACTGCCGTACTTGCTCTCGATGGTGGCCAGGTGCCGCTCATAGTCACGGAAGATGGGGTTGAGGTCGCACAGCGGGTTGTCATTCACATGTTTGGTGATCCAGTCACGCACAGAGCAGTTGAGAGCTGTGAGCTGCCGGTTGTACTCCTTACTGCTGCTGCCTCCTCCAGAGATCGCGGGCAGGCTGGGGGCGGAGCCGTTGGCCATGATGTCACCACTGTCTAAGGAGGAGGAGGCTGAGCCATTGGATGATGAGGTGCCTGAGGGAAAAGGAGGGACAATGAGTGTACTGAATAGTGGTGATGTATTTACACCCAGCTGGAGAAAGAGGAGGGGGCAGAGGGAGTAGGAGTAAATGCTGGTCCAATCTCATCTCCCTCTCACTCTCCCTGATGGACATGTTAAGCTAGTTTCCCTGCACGAAACAGGCTTTTCTTATAAAAATCAGCCCACTGTGCAACACTCAGCTCAGCACAACAGCAGTCTGCACACACATTCCAGCTTCTCATTCAGCTCCATTAGCCTTAAAAGCTCTTCCCTTAAATATAACAGATTTCCTCATTCAGAGACGATGTTAGGAGGGAGATATTCACGTCTCTAAACAACATTCTCAACAACATATTCTGAAGAATTCGGGCAAAAAGTGGTTTGTTAAATAAACAATACAAGGAGTGAACCAAACAGCAAAAAAAAAATTATCAATGATATTTAAAGTCATTCTCATGATGTGTCACAATATTTAGTTTTGTTGAAGATTTTAAATGGACATAAGGGTGCCACATTTAAAAATCCTATGAAGAAATGTTTATTAAATGTTCATAAACAGAAGAAGATACATCAAAACACCTGGTAATCAAAACAGATAATGGAAGTATGTGACTCACTAACACTAACAAAATAGTATTCCCACTATCAGAATTCTTAAAGATTAAATAATTATTTTTACTAATTTGATGATTACAACACCAAAGAACATTAATTCCCCACACATGCTTTTCTATCATAACTGCATAATCAACTAACATTCAATTAACTACTTGTTTGTCACTAGTTTTAATTCATTTAAATCTTCTTTTTCTGGTCTGTTAGATACACACAGTCTTGATCATCGTCGTATTTTAGACGGATAGGAGGCAGTTTTACAACAATTTATGTATTAGAACAAATGTGTGTCACCTTTGTATTTTGTTACCGCAGGAAAAAAGGAAATATAAAAATCTCCACGGGTTTCTTTTGTGCTCTCATTTAATTTTCATTTATTCACTCTTCTGGGAAAAATGTGCTGGTAATAGAACTTTCCTTTTGCTTAAACCCAGATATGATTAAATTATAAAAGTAATTAATGAAATTCATTATTGTTCCTCTTTAGCTCTGTGCCTCGGTAATAAGGAATGTAGTTAACCAGATTTGCTACCGAAGGTGCTATGACCTTTCTGTTGTCAAATCACAAGTGTTGTTCTAATGGAAATACAAAGCACTATAGAAAGCATATGTGATGAACAGGAATCTGTTTGGGATTTTAAGTGTACTAAAGGGTTTTAATGGCTGATCCGGTCAGAAAATGCACCGTGATTAGTTATTGTTTTAATGATGTCATAAGCTCATATTACACAACTCAAATTAACACAGAGTTTTCTCTAATTAAACTCCCGTTATCTTTTCCTGAACAAAAGTGCAAGTTTTTCAACCACTCAAACAGAACACACACAACATGCCTCACCGGTGTTTGCCTTGACGGTGGCAGGGGAGTTGAAACCCCCAAATATTGAAGTGACAGATGCGGCACTGCCATTGGTCAGAGAAGAGAGGGGTTTAAATCCAGCCCCATTCCCAAATGTAGACAAAGTTCCTGCAGCCGCTGGAGCCGCTGTGGTCAGAGAGAAACCCTTAAAGCTTTTAAAAGCTCCTCCACTCTCTCCCTGAGGCACAAAATTCACAAAAGAAAGCACAAAATTCATTCATAATTAATATTAATATACTTCAGCTCTAAATATATCACATACTAATCACGCCAACATCCCTATGATACAATATTCCTTACCTGCTTAAATCAAAAACATTATTCACTATCAAAAGTAATTAAACATTGAATACTGAATTCACATTAGGGAAAAAGAAAATAATAATCAGTCAATATTCTGGAAGACGAAGGCTGCAGGTTTGTGCTTGACCCGCCCTTAGTGAAATCATTACTGCATGTTATCTTTGGATAACGGTTAATAATAAACCAGGAAATAAAGATATATAACAGCTGCACAGATTCTGAGACAGTCTCAGAAACAGCATCTTGATTACCTCTGTGCCAAGATTTCGACGCTTGGCTTTCTTAATGGACCGGTTTTTCATCACTTCCTCACTTGCAACTGAAAACATTCCTGCCTAATGAAGAGAATTGGAGAGAATTACAGAGTTAAATGTGGATATTGCAATGTTTTCGTTACACAACAAAATAGTTATCTCACAGAGCTGGGTAACATGGGGAAAAAATAATAATATGACGACAGTTAGACAAAAACTGTTTATGAACTGGCTGTAATACCCAAAAGCATTTTTACATAAGAGGAATTTGTGCTGGTCAGTGATGATACATTAAACATATTACATAAAAAAAATATGTAGAGGGATTAAACAGCAGCAGGCTCTTCAGGTGGCAGTGAACGTGTTGGGCATCAGTTCTGGACAGGTCTAGACCTCCTGAAGGTGCAGTAAGCTCCGCCTTCTCCGTTTTCACTGGCGCTTGCTCTAAAGCATCCAAGATTGCTTCTGCCACAAGATTTGCTCTGATTGGCATTGAGCGAGTGTGAAAGAGACAGACAGACTGCAATGCTGCTGCAATGAAAATACTAAAAGTGTAGAATTGTCATATTATTTTCCATTACTGTGAGTATACTCATTTGTCAGCAATACATTTTTGATTATAACCCAAACCCAGATGTAAGTGTCTGTTACCACAGTAATGTGACACTGAATGCTTGTTGCACAGCTACAGGTGAACATGTGACTAAGATAATCCAGACTAGTGGTAAAAAGCACGACGCTTACACTAATCTTCCCCTTTGAGAGTCCATAAAATCCTAATCCTAGGTGTGGAGTTTGCAGTTGCAGTACATGCTGGGGATCGGTCAAAGCTTTAAACAAGAAATTATTTTTTCCAAAACCTGTATTTTGCAAACAAGTGATTGTAAACGTTTGTAGGCAGCATGATGTGTATGGTGATGACTTGTGTATGGCAGGGTCAAGAAAGACGGTAAGCAGAACACGGTGCTTTTTGTGTCCACAGTTAGTTTAAAAAAAAAATAAAAAATACAATAATGTTAGCATCACATTCAAACAGTAAAAGCATAATGATAAACAATACATCCTCAGTCTCCTCGCCTACTCCTTAGATTTACTCTGTTGATGTAATTTTGCTGTGCGCCGAAATCATAATGGTCACAAAATTTGCATAACTTCTGGTATTTACATAATGATCATGGTCTCTGCAGTGCAGCAGAAATTCAAAAGAGAAACCAGCTCATGAAGCGTGTGTTTCTCATTCGGAGTGTTACAAATAATTACCCACAAGCAGCCATACAGGGACGCTCCATGTTATTTATTTGTTGATAGAAGCTACATAGAGAAATATTTCGGGGTTACTTTCACAGCATAAATACTCAACAGACAAAATGAGCGAGTTGTGCTGAACCCGGAGAAACCTGACAACAGAATGTACGAGTTTCTTCCTCGTTGCCAATGTTATCTCTGACCCATTTTTGTCTTTGCTCTGCATGTGTAAGCTTATTTAATTTAACCTTTACTTGATTGTATATAGTGATAATGTATGTTTATTACCATCTCAAGATCCATTACTAACAATTTGCACAATATTTACTCACTTACAGGAAGAAAGAACATAAATGAAGCGCCACACTCCAATATATACATGAACACATCAGAGCTGCAACAAATTGTTCTTTTTATAATCGAATATTCTAACGTTTCTTTTTTAAGTGTGCATGTAATCTAGGGATTATTTCCGGTTTCCATGTCAAAAAAATAACTTGGATTGCAAACAAGGAATTAGACAATTTGAAATACGGACATACACCCATGTAAGATTCAAAGGGATCATGTTTTTCTCTTTCTTTATCTAAACTGAACTAAATCAGTAACTACATATGACTTCATCACTAATCTGAACTAGACAAACAATCTCGTTAAACCATAAAGGTGTTTCATTTTAAATAACTCCGGATCGCAGAGCAAGGAGAAAGAGCACACCACTGACACGACCACTGTTTAACAATTAAAAATTCTTCATTTAAAGTTGTTCTTTTCTAGAAGACAGCTTGATCTTTTGTTTTTAATCGGTCACACTTTCATGCGTTGAGTTAAAGCTTATATCAATTATGCTTTTTCCGTCTTCGGGACTAACGCATCTGGCTTGTTATCATGTGAGCAAGCAGCCTAAGTGTTGGAAGTTAAATCTGTCCATTTCTTGAGACTTTTAAAAGGGAAAAATTTATCTTTACAGTATTTACTGCTGTTTCTTTATACTTGTATTGCGTACAGCACCGGAGGATACAAACGAAAAACAAGCAGTGGTGCCCCTAAACCCAAAGGCTCCTGTACTGTACGGTATTCTACAAAACAAGAGCTGTGCGGTTTTACATTATAAGCTGCTTTTGTTGTTAGATATGTAGAACATACATCATGAAAATCCATGATGAGGAAATTCCATAACTGACACAACTTAGCTGATTTTACCAACTAACTGCAACCCCACTGCACAACAAATACAGGTTACTGCTCCGATCCTGGAAGGATTCAGACAAAGTAAAAATGATATAGACAAACAAATACATACATAGTTTTTAAGAGTTCTACGTGTGCGACAGCTTTGCAAAAAGTTATACATTAAGACAAGGGCACTCGGAAAGTACAGATCTCTGCCAAGGACAACAGTCGATCCTTCTATGATATGCAAAGCTGCAATCACAGCCATTTTATATGTCTGGATACATTTCCGATGGAGTTATCCTAGTCCTACGTTGGCTATGTTTTGTCACTAGTGAACTTTACTGCCATCTACTGGATTTTAAGATGTATGGCATTATTAAGCGTAGACTCCCCCCGAGGCAAAATGAAGTATCTTTCAATGTTAGCAAAAGTGAGACTAAATTCGTGGATGACTCAGATCCGCTAAAAAACTTAATGGTTCTATCTGATCTCTCAAACTACACATTTATGAGCCTGTGATTTTCACTGCACTCTCAATAGTATTGGATTTGATTTAAGGGTTTATTTAAGTGTGTTTGTGTCAGACAGACCAGCACAAAGATGTTTTGACAGAACTAGGTCCTGCCCCCACCCCAGTTCAAACAGACGTCACTGTGCGTCATTCACATCTAATGCCGCGTGCCTTTTGCACTGGGAAGTCGGGATTTTCCAGTCAGAAATGTCAATTGGAATGCCCCCTGAAGTCGGATTTCTGACTCAAAGTCGGGATATCCTCACCAATCCAGAGTTAAAAATCCAAAATCGCTTCACCGATATTGAACAGTAAGCGAAAGCTGTAGATTCATACTGTTTATTGCCACTTATGTCTATTTTAGTCTCAAAGTGTTACCTGTGGTCATATTGATACAGTGTTTTGATGCACTAAATACTGCATAATGTTGTTTTCAGGTGGTATTGCTAACTAATGGCTACCCTAGGTGGTGAGTGAACCTGGCTTCCCCCACCCTGTGAAATCTAAAAATTATGAGGGACACATTTTGATTAGATTTGTGGTAAAACACCAATAAAGGGCTATGAAACCTGTTGTGGTAAACTCCAAAGTCTGTAGCTGACAATCTGTTTTGGAAATATTTTGAAATCGTGTACAACTGAGGCGTCCATATTGGTTTTCCGACTTGTACACATGGAACAAGTCGGGCATGTTGTCATTCCCACCTCCAAAAGCCGACTTCCAAGGCAAATGGATACGGTCAACATTCTACTTTAAAGAACTTGTGCTATCAAAAATGATCAAAACAAGAGGGCGTGTTTTTGTTTCATTTTTCACTGGAGCATTAAAACTACATATGTCTTATGTTCATGTCCTCTTACCTCTTCTCCTTCATCTTCCTGATCCCAGTTCCTGTCCGTGAGCTCCTTCTCAGCAATCCGCTTTGCCATCACAAATCTTCTCAGAGATAAAAAAAAAAAACAGACATAAACCATTACCCGGTAACATTTAAACAACACTGAAAATCGCTGTGCTCAAGCCTTATTAAAAACGGCACTGAAGGAATTTTATGAGTTTGTCAGAGTGATTTTATGGCACGGGAAAAGGTGGAGACACCGAGATCGATCTGAGGAGAACACAACTGTAATTCAAATGATATAAACTAGTGTAGCTTCAAAAGCAAAATAAAATAAAATAGCACTTAAAATAGTGGAGCAACTGGATTGTTGTTAGTCTACATATAACGTTAACTTAAATCCAGGACAAACGCAGTAAACGTAATATTTTAAGTTTTTTTTTGCAATTAGATTAACAGATACACTTAAAAAGTGGTTTCTGCACACCAAGCCTCAGGCTGGGCAAAGAATCCTCGGTTTGGGCATAAAAACCATTCTGTAATCACTCATTTACGTTCATTTCTTATTGGTTATTTGTGTTGTTACCTAATGATGTAACTACAGCACTGGACTCTGGAATGTGACGTCATTTACTTCCGCGCGCAGACTTTACAGCTATCCAACATTACAGCTATCTCACCGAAACTTAGCATGCTAGCTAACTAAGCTAACTGTCTGGCTTGCAAGACTGCTAGTCTGTGAGACTTATTCTCTATTTATGGGGGGGAAAGTCTGGTGATTTCGTGCTGTGTTTGTGGTTTGCGTCGTCTGTGGTAATTTAGAGGAAACCGTAAAATTAAATGCCACCGGTCATTCTCCGGTTCATCTCTCTGACTAGCGTGTTATCTGTTAGCTAGCGACAAAAACAGTAGCCTGACTAACAGTAGAACATTTTATCTGTAAACACGAAAAAAATATTCAAATACACACCTTTTTTTGACAAGCCACGAGAATGTTAACAAATATTCCTGTAGTTTATAACCCGGCAACTAAATTGTGATATTACAGGTCTTAAAACAACGACCGGCAGTTTCCACGACCACACGCCACCATTTTAGAAAAACGGGATATTCGCGCGTCGTGCAGGAAAAGTACGCATGCGCAAAGAAGGCTCACGGATTCTGGGAAATGTAGTTCCGGAGACTTAAACAGTATAAAAACACACTACTTTGGAAATCATATCTAACCGTGTTATCTTAATTAGGGTGACCAGAGGTCCTCTTTCCCCCGGACATGTCCTCTTTTTGAGACGTGGAAATTGCGTCTGGCCGGGGTTTTAGAATTGTCCGGGATTTTGAGCTGCCTAAACATTCGTCACGTCATGGGCATCTCTCATAAACTAG
>JAQQZR010000004.1:10018302-10032502 GCA_030068235.1 Notoglanidium macrostoma
TAATGTTTTACAATGTAGAAAGCAAAAAAAATTAAGAAAAACCTATGAAAAAGAGTAGGTGACCCCAAACTTTTGACCGGTAGTGTATATATATATATATATGGTATTTAATCACATATTTTTATCTTATATATGAGTTTTATCACTACAGTAACATCAGTAAATGCAGGAACGTTTTCAGGAGCTGTCCATGGTGCTGGAGCTTGTGCTGAGATGCACTGCCATGGTTGTCAAAGTTGGGATAATGAAACATAGCCAAGGAGTGTGATTTTTTTTTCCAGTTCCAGTAATGTAAATATATTTTTTAAAGTTATTAAGCCTATGAATAATGTCAACTGGAATCTAATGACCATATTAATAAAACTGGGTTCTGGAAAGTTCAGTAATAAAAAAAGACAAAACAAAACACCTTGGCTCCACTTTCTACATAGTTTTAAACGTGCCTATATGGATTAGTTTGTTTGTTAGATATCTCTGTATTGAGGTGTCAGTGCACCTTTAGTTCTAGTTAAAGGAATCCATGACTATAAAAGGTTTGAGAACCCTTGATTAATTGATTTATCTAACATATAGTGCTCTAGCATCATGGTTCTCAAAGTGAGTAGAATATGTTTAGCCAGAGGGCAATCCACCGTCATGACCCACCTTCATCCAAGTTATCATAGGCTATTTATTATTTAATATATTTAATAATCCAATTGCCAATTTTAATTTATAAAATATGTTAAATGAGTGAAATAAACAGATCCCACAAATAACCAAAATAATATTATACACATTAAAACAATAAGCCTGAATGACTTTGAATGACTGGATTGTGTTTATAAAATAAATCTGTACTGAGGGGGGTCTGTGTATTGTTTTCTTTTCTTTTTTTTTTTTTTCACAATTAAATGGGTTCTTGTGTGTAAAGAGTTTGAGAAACCCATGTCCTCGTAAACTCATGTGTGTTAGAGCATTTATATTCTACGTTTCTCGTTAATTGTTTACGTTTCCACAGAGGGGTTGGGCAATAATTCTAGCGAAAGCAATGTTGTCTGAAGACATACAGTGCTGAATAAACACTTCCGGTGTTTATTTTTATCCAATCAAACGTACGTAATTACAGCAGGTGTCTTTTCAACTCTGTGGGCTTTTGTTAGAAAACACACAATTGCTGAGGTTATAACGGCTTCGTATCAAGTTCCTATTTGGCCAGCCCGTTCCAGAGGAGCTGATTGGTTCGCATCAGCTCCGGTCTGTAGGCGTCAGGTCCCCACTGCAACTCCTGATTGGCTGGCGCACTCCACCACGCCGACTGGAGGCGGGCAGAAGGCGGAAGTGGGAGGAGTGAATCAGTAGTGTGCAAAACCGCATACTACCGTACTAAATAGTGTCCAAGAATAGCCAACCGTAACTTGTATAGGCAAAATATAGACCCAGACCAAAATATAGCCCGCACTATTTTTTCCCCAACGGAACCACGATTTCTTCTACACGAGATAAAGAGACTGGAAGGGATAGAAAAATAAGAAAAGGAGTGCATAATATGTGGCTTCTCATGGAACGTTTTACTCAGTTTTTAGAATTACTACTACTACTACTACCACTACTAGTACTGTTATTGTTGTTGTTGTTGCTTGATGTCACTCCACCCTTCTTTTTTTATTATGCGTCATAAAGTTGTTAATACATATCAAGTAATACATGCCATTCAGATCATTAATATAAACATTATAAATCTAACATCAAATATCAATGTGATTCATGTAGCCTACAATGATATTGTAGTAAAATAGCTTATGAAACTTCTCAATACTGATCTGCAAATGAAATCAAAAGACGCTTAGCGTAATGTTAAAACATATTTAGATATAACAACACCACACACAAGGAAAAAATGAGAAAGTTTTAGTGACTACATATTGTTGTATAAATAGAGTTCAACCCCCAGAATTGTGATGTAACTGAGTGCTAGTAAAGTTAAGGCACAGTGGTGCATATATTTGCATCTTAATAATCAAAGGAGGGGGTGGTGTTAATTTAGGTTGGAGGTGGGGAACACTGAGGACAAAAGTGATGAACAGCCCTAAGGACAGTGGGTTGTAGCAAGGGAGGGGTGGGGAGTCTCCCCACAAACCTAATCCTGCTCAGAAAGGCCATTGTGTGTCACTTACTGCCCATATTGATGGCTGATGCCTAGCTTATTCACTCAGACCACTTTTGCTTGACGTGTATTAGCTGGTGGAATGATAATGCTACTTAAGCAGATGGGCCTCAACCCAAATCAAAATGCACAAAAGAATAAAGTGGTGGATATTTCCCATGTCAGTGCAGAATGTATGTTTGGTTAATCAAAACAGGAATAAATTATAGACCAGTTCTTGAAAGGCACAGAAAGGCAAACTTCAAGCATAGAATACATTGTAAACACAGCATGAACATGAAATGAAAAAAAAGAAGAAGAGAGAAATAGTTCCTACAGAGTTGTCCTTGTAACATTTATTTTCTATGGTTCACCTGAACATTGCGCATGACTGGAATTTATAATAGTATGTGAGTGTGTGTGTGTGTGTGGGGGGGGGGGGGGGGCAATGTTTTTATGTCCCTACAAAGATAGGAATATTTAACAGTTTTGACCTTGTGGGGACATTTGGGTGGTCCCCACGAAGTAAACTTATAAAAACTACGGCTTTTAATAAAACAAAAACAAAGAAATTAAAAGATCCAAAAGGTTCTTAGGATTAATTAAGTGCATTAATAATTATAGCAATGGAATACAAATGTGTGTGTGTGTGCGCGCGTGTGTGTAATAGAGGAGGGGGGAGAGAGTTCCGCTCTTCTTTCACTGCTCCATCCGGGAACTTCCGAATTAGCATTGACAACCGAAGCGCAACTTTTTTTCCCCAGGCAAAGTGAAATCCAGCCGCGGACTCGGACAAAAATATAGTCCCCCCGATTTCAGTTCTAAATTAGCGAAAGAAAAAACACCTCGACAAAACGTGTCTCACACGTCTTCAAGTTGTCGCCGTTGGAGTGTTTGTGACCGAGTGGCTCGGTGTTTGCGCCGTGTTTGGACCACTTTGTGTAGTGGCGTGAAGTGAGCGATGAGTCTTGTTGCCCAGTAAAGAAGCGAGAACTTGCTTTTGGCAGCGCGAGGAGTTCTTCTTTCCCACTGTTCATGTGGCTTTTTTAATACCAAAACAACCCCAGCTCGGTGTACGGAAACTTCTTAACGCAACGAAAGTGGAAGAAAAGTGATTTTGAAGTCGGAACATGGAACTACAAGGCCTTCAAGAGGCGTTGAAAGTGGAAATCCAATGTCATCAGGTACTGAAACATCGCAGTGTGTGTCTAAGTGTGTGTGTGTGTGTGTGTGTTAGTTATTCCACCCTCACTGGCTTTTCTTTTCTGACCGAGTGTTCATCTGAATAAAGCGAGTGTTTGGTGACATTTTGTGAAATAAGAAAACAAGTGGTGCTAACATTAACGTTACACTTCATGGTGTCTGGTGTCGCCATATCATGTAGTTTGACTTCATGTTGTTAATGTACTTTTTTAGCACACTTATTTTGGGCTCGTGTTTTTTTTTCCTCCTTCAACACAACAGCCGTTTGTAGTAGCTAGCTCTCAGGCTAGCTGTTAGTCTAATAATGCGGTGTATTTTGTGTGTGTAGCCAGAGATCAGCACGAGACTTGAATATTTATGAGGCGCGAGAGTCGCCGTGTGAGCCGCGGCTAACGGCTTTGTTCCTCCCTGTGACACACTCTAACTTCAACACACTTTTTAACCCTCTTTTTGGTTCGACTATCTTTGGTTTCTTGTCTTCGTTTTAGAGACTAGTTGCACAGATGAAGCGAGAGCCTGAGGTAAACCTAAACGTCACATATCCGCACAGCTTTGAGTCGTTGTGTGTGTTAAAGAGCAGGCAGGGGAGTGTGTGTATCTGTGTGTGTGTGTGTGTGTGTGTGTGTGTGTGTGTGTGTGTGTGTGTGTGTGTGTGTGTGTGTGCGAGTTAAACTTTATCGCTGTTAAAATCTCGCCTTGTTAGCCGTTAGCTCATGTGGAGTTTTAAACGGGTTTTTTCCTGCTTCGTCCTTTAGTCCGACTTCTCTGAAAAACGTCAGTTGAACTTTTTTGTTCCACTTGCCTTTTTGTTGGTATATTTTACCCCCCCACTTACATTTTTTATTTGTCATTCTGTTCAATTATAGGACGGAGAGCTTAAGAAACAACTACACGAAAGGCAAAGCAGAGTAACAGCCCTAAGCGAAAAACAAGTAAGAACAAAATTCCTCATGTTTCCTGCTTGTAGTTCTCAGTGATGTTGTTCATGTCGCGACCTAAACTCAGACCTCATGTTATAGCTGTTTATGAAGTCCATAGAAACACCCAGAGGTTTTTAATAAAGTGTGTGAATTGGTTGAGGTGTCGGTTTAGGAGTGAAGAGACGCTTGTGGAAGAAATGTGTACGGGCTACTTTAAATTTTAGCGTCCATTTTGAGCAGGTCGACATGTTTCTTGTTTCCTAGTAGTTTGCTCGAAAAGACGCTTTTTAAGTATTAAACGTTCACTTGTCCACACATATCCCTTTAAAGTGGCAGTGAAATATGAAGTTTATGCAACCTAAATGTACTTATTGGAGACTTTTATGGCCGGTCTTGAGGATATTATTCCTCGGTCACATGACATGGTAGCGTTTGATTCGAGCTCGGCTTTCACTTTTTCTTTTTTTTTTTTCTTTTTTTTTTTTTTTAACAATCAAGAATCGAACAGCGCAGTTAGTTATAAGCGTAACTAAGAATGAAGGCGGATTTATTTTCGGCTGGAGTTGTTTCCTGTGTTGTGGTGGAGCTGTTCGGGCCTGAAAGCAGGAGCTCTTTTTCAGCACCACGAACAGATGCCATAATAGACAAGTCACCATGCTCCCTCCCTACCTCCTCTTTTATAAAGTTAACCTTGTCCTTCCTCAACAAGCTGATAAAGTTAAACACAAACCTCGCATCGCACTCGTTTAATGATGTGTGTGTGTGTGTGTGGTTGTGTGAAGCGTTTTCTTTCCCACTAAGTTTAATCGATCGCGTTTCCTCCGGAATGCAGTTTTTTCAGCACTTGGAACAGCGCCTCGGCTTTTCCCCCTCCGTCCTCTGCAACATTTAATCGTGTTTCACACACCAAACTCTCAACATCATTAATGAAAACCCAGGAATCCGTGTGTGTTTACTGTTTATAGACGTGTGCGAAGTGTTTTTAGTGGCTATTTACCCTACTGTTTTTCTCTAGCGTTTTCAGTTTGATAGTGGAAGCTTCCATTTTGTGAGAAGAGAGGGGGGGAGGTGGCGGTGTTGGTTTTCTTCCTAACATGGAGCAAAAAAAAAAAAAAAAAAAGTCTGCAGCAGAGAGTTTGGCGGTGTGGGGGGATGGGGGTCTCATTCATACCCAACATTACCATTTTGATGGCTTTGATGCTGTTTTTGGAGGAGGGGGAGGGGGAAGGGCGCTAAAGGAAGAGAGAGAGAGAGAGAGAGAGAGAGAGAGAGAGAGAAAAGGCGAGTCAGCACAGCGCGAGAGCTTTTATCGGCTCTCCCATTTTTTACAACACAGGAAGGAAGTTGTTTTCGACTATGGAGTGTTACTATGGCTACGTTCTAAAAGTGCATCCTACCGCCCTAAGTAGTGTGTGCGTGGTATCGTGGTGCACTGTTTTGACACACTCTTTAGTACGCTAGCATGCATGCAGTCATTACTCCCTACCATTATTTTCCTCTCGTCTCTGAGAGTAGTTACAGAATGGACTCTGGAGCTCGAAGAGTAAATCTCAAACCTCTATAGTAATCGTGTAAGTGTCATTTTTGTCAAGGTCGTAGACAACCCAGGGACTAGTGTATTCTTCAAAACAGATGATTTTGCTGTATAAGTATTAATATGACTAGCATCCTTTGGATTTTATACATTCAGTTAGTCCAGTATTCTACAGAGTGTCTGAAAACCACCAATCTGGGACCAGTTGAGCAAATATGTTAAGCTATCATCATACAGCAGCTGAGCAAATGTGTCAACGGTAAAGGTGAACATGTAGAGTAGGCATATGGAGTAAATATTAAAAAAAAAAAATGAATCAGTTTTAAAACTATAAATGAATTCAGAAATAAGCCTGATGCTCATATTCATAAACTGCTCATAAGTTACACAATTACACTTGTTTGACTACAGTGTAGTATACAGTAATAGAAAGGAAAGTATTTACAATCGCACTATCCGGTGTCACCCACATGAGGACTGGTTCCCTTCGGAATCTGGTTCCTCTCAAGGTTTTGTCCTCATGTCATGTCAGGGAGGTTTTCCTCGCCACTGCCACCGCTGGCTTGCTCATATGTATATAAATATAACCTTCAGAAAAAGTAGTTTTAACACAAGTGTTATTAGGTCGAAGAAAATACCACATCCACACTTAATTATACTTAAGACCTAATAATCTCTTTCCCTTTTAATCCTTAATCTGTTATTCTCTTCACATCTTAATCTCCTGTATTTTATAATTTTTTTTCATTGGTCTTTAACGATACCTCTGTAGCTGTTTTTAAACGTGCTGTGTAATAGATTTGACTCGTCTTGTCTAAATACAGAGTGATGTAGTGTCTGTAAACACGGTGGCATCAACAGTGAAGAAAACAACAAGTAAAAATGGACATGAACTATAAATATGCATTAAGTAAAATGTTCACGAGTAAATTATGTACATTTGTATGTAGTATAGTGTTATAATAGAACGCTATTTACTACTTAATACCTGCCTGTTAAATAATTCACCTTGAAACATTTAGCTCAGCGGTGCTTACCTACACAGTTTGAGCACATAACTATTTTACATACAGCAGGTAGCCTTTAATTTCAGACTCACTCGCAAAATGAAATGCAGTCAGCAGAAAAAAGGCTGATTCTCTAAATAACCATTAATACCAGTGTGTGTGTGTGTGTGTGTGTGTGTGTGTGTGTGTGTGTGTGTAGAGGTTTCTACATGTGCATGCAAATGTTCCAGTCTGTTAACTGAAGGGAAATGACTGCTGTATTTGGAGTAATGCAGATGTAGCAACACTGTTTATAACATTAAATGTTCATTTCAGAAACTGGAGTTAAATAATAATTCATACATATTAATAGTTAGAGACCCTGACCAGGACTGCGTGGTTACTGAAGATGAATGAGTGAATGAATAATTGTCCCACTTAATTATATAAGAAGTAAAACTTGCTTTTCTTTCTGTTGTAAGAGTATATTTTGGCAAAAATGCAGTTGCATTGTGATTTTTCTTTCATGAAAACTTAAGTGCCTGGAACACTTTCCTGAATAAATATAGACCATCTTCATTTTTTTTTCCCAAAATAAAAAATCAGATTATATAATACAGATATGACGTTATAGAGAGTCAGGAAAACTGGGTGTCTTGGTTGTTCATCTCAGCTCAAAACACGTCAGAAACAAAAAGATCCCATTCCCTCGATCTCTTATTTGTGACCTCTATGTTTGTAGCTGCACAGGTTTGTTTTTTTGTTGTGGCCAGTATGTGAAATTGTTCTTATTTTAAATTTTGGCAAAAATCCATTGATAAACAGCTTATCTTTCTGATTCTTCAACAGATTTGAGAAATTTGAATCCTAAACATTGCTTTAAAGCACTTACTGAACACAACCCAAGTTAGTTACTTCAGTTTTGACAGAAAAACGTGCATTTTATTCGCTATAAAGCCGCACTGCTGGCGAAGTTATTTTTAGGCGTAGCAGGGAAATCCTGGTGTCAAAATGAGGCTGAGGATTCCCGCTTTCATATTACGTCATGGAATCTTCATTTAAATATTTTAAAAATGAGATTCAGACGGAGTTTTCCGAGGCCCTCCTCATGAACAAACTCGCACTGTTGCTATGTTGACGTGTGGACAAGATACCGTAATAAACTTACAGTAATAAACTCAAAATGGAGCTTAATGAACCAGGAATCTGGAAATGCGCACTCAATTCAGCCAAATTCAAATTTGATGTGATGGCTCAAATTTATACTTTCACCTGTGCATGTGCACACACACACACACACGCACACACACACACACCCCTGCCATCCTATCAGGATTGTTTATACTGATCCTGACTGAGATGAAGATAAGATTAAATAAATGTTCCAGTTCTAAGACGTAAGAAAGTGGCCTGGAGCGCTGGGAAACAGCACGATTAAGTAGCGAACAGAACATGAAGGTTAAAATATGGAATTCTTGCAGTTTGTTGCATCAGAGAAATAAAGTTCCCAACAGTGTTGAACTCGGATGGATTTCATTCATGTCTTCACTTCAGTTTTTTTCTCTTTGGGCTCCAAGAGTTTGGCTGTGAAGCTGCAATGCGAGTCCCTGTTGAGAATTGCGCTGTTTTTGAGCACCATATTTCAGATCTGGGGCAGTGTTCCTTTAGTTAATAAGAAGTGCTGGCGTATATAAATAAGCCTTTGCTTAGAAACGTGAGGACAGCTGCTCGTATGGCGGTCTTGCTTGCTTGCAAAAGCCTCTCTGTTTGCTCGGTGTTGTATTTGGTGAGCCGCCACTGCAGAACTGAACAAAGCAATCAGGGACTGTGTGTGAGAGCATGAATGGAAAGTTTAGTAAGAAAGTAATAGACAAATAGAAGCAAATTAGGACACCGTAGAATGGGGTGAGCGGGCAGTTTAGAGTTTAACAGACAAGATAAACAGGGAATAAAATGCAGTGATACTAAACGTCCTTTCAACACAACTTTGACTTTACAGTATACCGTTGTAGAGATGGATTCACTTTTGAGTCTGGTTCCTCTTAAGGTTTCTTTCTCATGGAGTTTTACCTTGTCTGTCACCTCAGGCTTGCTAATTAGGATGGAATTGAAATCATGAAAGTACACTTTGTAAAGTACATATAGGCTATTAAAAATGATACAGATGTGCATTTGAGGGAACGCACAAACAGCAGTTGGCGTATGTGTTTTTGCATAAAAGCATCCTTGTCAGGAGTCATTTGTGTAGATCATGTGATTTAAGTGGAACATGCAAGCACGTGATTGGCTGTTCTGACAGATTTGGTCAGATTTGAGCTGGGCTGAGTTCTAGTCGCTGCTTGGTGCCTCTTGCCAAATCCAGACTACAGCAATCATACATGGCTGATTGTGGCCATTTTGCACAATACCGTGTTAACTCCTGAGGTTGTGCCTGAGGGCTTCAGCCTCTAAAGCAATCCAGTGAGAATATTAGAGGCGTTTAGCGGCATATAGTCACTGTATTGTTGTTTCAATGAGTCAGTAATATATGTGAGCAGTTTTATTGTCTCACTTTGTAAAGGTGACCAGGCTTTGGTCAAGGATTTAACCTAGATCTCAGAATAAGACAATCACTAAATTTTCACCTCTAGTTCAACTCTTTCAAATTCAGATAAGAGACAAGACTTTCAGAAGGCTCTTCCTGGGTTAGTAGTTTGGGGAGGGGCGGATTGGAGCGAGCTTGACGCATAATACGGTCTCCAGTCCTGTGGGAGCCGAGAGTCCCTTCCAGATGCTGTGTGTGAGTGGCAGCTTGGGCAGGGTGAAAGGTTACAGAAATCAGCCAGTGTTGGCAAACACTACGACGTGTCTCTCTCTCGGTCTCTCTCAAGCCACCTTTACCGAGCGGGGATTGGGGGTTGTCTGAGACAAAGTTTACCATTTGATCTAGTGATCTGTTTAAACGAGTAGAAGCGTGTTATTAAGGCAGCGTTATGCCTACAGCGGTGAGAATGAGAAGCAACAGCATGGACATCCTTCGTACCTCCTGGGTATAACAGCATTTTAGATGTACTGCGAAGGGCTCCCGAGTGGCGCATCAGAAAAGCGTTTACCCTATCATCGGGAGATTGCGAGTATGAACCCCGGTGATGCCGTAGCTATCCGTGGCCGGGAGCTCCAGACAGCAAAATTGGCCGAGGAAGGAAGGGAGTCTCCACGTGCCATGGAGGAAGCGCATGAAAGCCGTACGAAAGGAGAAAGTCATCTGATAGGTGGGAATTGGACACGACTAAAGTGGACAGAAAATTGGGGGAGAAAAAAAAAAAAAGTACTGTGAAGTCTTGTTCACATGCTTCTACTCAATAGCTTGTTTTGCTATTCTGATCCATCAGTGTAAATTTGGCCAGATAATTGGATGCTGTACAAGTTAGAGAGACTCACAGCAAAAAAGCACCCTTTTAAACTCCATCCTCGTGCGTCTGCATTTGCTGTAATTGATGTAATGGGTGGAAGCGGTTCACTACATGCAGACACTATATAATAATGTAACTGTGGTTCACAAAATGTCAGGATGCTACGATTTGCAATGAACTTTCTGTTTTTCAACCCTAAACCACCTCATTAGAAGCCATTTGTATTTCGTTTCCCATTAAAGCCATGTCAGAGGGTTTTCAGGAGCGTGGATGTTAAAGCCACAGCATCATTCATTTGATCAGCCTCATGTTTTGAACACAAATGCAGAGAATCTGCATCTGATGCTTTCTCTTCTTAATATGAACTGCAGCTTAATTACCGATGGCCTAGACGGTCTTTCTTTGTGTTTCGGACTCAGGAGAACAAGAACGCTGATGCAATGCATGATTCATCATAAGCATGTGTGTGCTAGAAAACTCTAAAGCAAGTAAACACGTGTGAACGTGTGTTGCACCGTGTGTCCACATCTGTACTATTTGAAAGGTTTGTGCATGCACAGGCCTGGTGTAATCCCAGACGTATGAGTGCTAGACTTGGGGATTTAGATACGAGTTTGAATCCGTGCTGAGGGAGGCATGAACCAGTAAAGGGCATCCAAATGTCACCCTGAGAGACGTAGTGTGGTGGATGGTGGAAGGCTCTTCCTGAACTCTCCCAGGTCTGTAAATCGGAGTGCTTTTTGTTCCCAAGCACTCCCGGCCATGCCAGTCCCAGCTCTGTCTGCCATTTCCTTTAATCACTGTGCTGGGAAGGCCATGTGAAACAGTTCCCGAGCTTAATTAAGAAAGCCGTGTGAGAGCTTTGCCATTACTTCTTCAGGGGAAGCCAGTGAGGAAGAGAGAGCGAGAGAGGGAAAAAAAGAGAAAGGGAGGCTTGGATGCTAGATGGAAGGGTGGTGTTAGGTTTCTTTCCAACATTGTCCTCTACTTTCTACACGTGCTATAGGGTACAAATCTGTCCATATTGGTACATTAGAAAGCGGCAGTCATTAGCAGGGCTATAAAGACACATTCAGGATGTCTTCGGTGCCACAGAAAGGTCACAGAAACGACAGAGTTGTACAGAGCCGTTGCCAGAACCTGATGTGTTGCAGAGCTGTGTTTTTCTCAGTTTTAAGGAGCTAATTATGGAACATCGCCGTAAACACATTGCGAGGCACCTGTTCTTTCTTAGCACGGCGTTCTTTTTCTAATGACGACAGATCTGCTCTCTTCTTTTCCCTCTCAGAGCTGCCAAGCGCCTGGTTATTATTGTGCAGCAGGCATTTCTAAGGAGTCATATCAAAAGTGCTGATGTGGCTTTGCTGGCAAGCCAATAGAGGGAGAGAAAGGCTACAGTGAATTAACCCACGTCTACTGCCATGCCAGCCTAAGCACTCGTTCTCCCGTTCTCCTTTTCTCTCTGTCTAAGCGAGCCATGCAGAAAGGAATTTATATCTGTTAGGATACTATTTAAAAATCACGGCACTCCGGAGATGAATCGTATTCGCAGCGGCACTGTGGGCCTCCGATAACCTGGGCTGCAGATTGCTAATGCTGTCAAATCGTTAGTTTCTTCCTTAAACACGATTAAAGAAGGCATACAGCCATGAGTGAACGTGGCTGATGGCAGGCCAACTTCATAATCGGTACATGTTTTTGTGTCATAGCACACGATTATGCCAGGTGAAGCACCGCTCTTTATTAGTAGCGTAGCCTTTCGTGTGAGAAGGACAGTGGAATGGGCACGAACGTGCTCTCACACAGCTCTCATATTCCGCGTCCAACATTAATCACCATCTTTACTTGGCTTTAAGAGAACGACGGAGATGACGAGCTCGAACGGCTTAAAGCTATCAGTTGCTGGAAATAAACAACCACCAGATTAAAAGTGAACTCTCTGAGCGCTCGCCAGCTCAACTTTCCATTACTCCTGCTTGATCTCGTGTCTCGCTTGTGTTTCTACCATTAAGAGGCTTTTGTTAGAAAACACTGGTATTTAGACAGACTAACACATGTTTACGTCTCATGACTACTTTTAGATGCCACTAACTTTAGACGCACTCTTTGTTTGTGTAGGTCGGGTGGTTTGGTCTTTATTTCCTGATTAAGGTAAACACTTAGGCGCTTCCTGTGCACTTTTCTGCTGTTTCGTGACATCTGTAGAGCCCCTATGTCAAGCGCTTTATTACGTAAAACAAAATTACGGGCTATGGAGTAGGTTTTTTTTTAGGTGCTATCAGTGATATTGTTTAGTTTCAAGGCTATTACTGTTATTATATTATTGTTTCAAGGCTGATGTTTATTGCAGACATCTTGTCTAGCTAATATTACTACCAAGCATTAGTCTTTATAGCTCATTTAGGAAGTTTTAATAGTCACACAAATTCCTGCATGGAGAATATCAGCGCGTAAGAGGACTTTAAGTAATGCTTAGCGTCGCACTGCGATCACATTAACGGTACAATGTCATTTAGAAAAACATTTTCTCTCCAGTGCCTTAATATGCTGGCGCCGTTTGGCGCTCCTGATCCGAACCGAGAGGACACTTTGAACCCGAGAGGACATTTCCGCAGGTTAGATTCCTGACACTGGTTCCTCCAGCAGGGACACACGCGTAACACAACGAAGCGCAGCAAGACGCGGTGATGCGGAGTTCATGTCACAGGAAGCAGCGAGACGGCAAGGCTAACGTCCTTATAATGATGATCTGGGCTTAGCCTAGGTTTTCTGTCATCTTGGAAAATAAAGAGAAAAGTCGTAATAGAAGTGTGTTCAGCAGAAAACAAGTAGAGGGAGAGGAGTGTTAAAAACCAACTACAACTGAGCATTAGTGCAAAACAACCCATCTTGAAAGAGCAGCTGTTGTTAGACATCTGTGATTTGCTCGTTATGTTACAATATGATTGCGTATTCCTCATGCTCGTGAGGGAAAAGATTAGTTACAATCTACGGACCATGTCAGTGCGCAGGAGTAACGGCAGCGTGCGACGCTACACGAGCGACAGTCTGATCCTGATAAAAGTAACGTTAAAGCCGTTTCCGTGCAGACGTAATGAAATGTTTTTAGCAGTGTAGAGGCTGTGTGATTAGCATAATCTTTTTAAAAATATTTCCTTTTTCTTGCCTTAAGTCATCAAGCAAGCGAGGTAAGCACAGCCTTCAAACGAGTCAGCTATTCCTGCACTCACTTTAGGCTAGAGACTATCCTCTAGAGGGACAAAGAAGGCTTTGATTTTCATATTCAAAAGGCTTTGGAAATTGCCATAATAATTTCAGATTTGTCCCGGAGTACCTTCTTCTTTATATTTGTCTTTCATTTGAAGCTGAACACTGAAGCTTGAGTAAACACTCAAAAGTAGGCTACAAATGTAATGTTGTCATCTGGGGTTGAACGTAAACAGCCGCGTCTGACATTTTCAGACTTCGTAAAAGAAAAAGTGTATCCGCTCGCCTGAGTTTCTGAGCGTGTATGATCAATTATATTGGCAAAATTGATACCCGCAAAAGATCCTCCAGGTTTAATTAAATAGCGGTATCCAACGGCAACAGCGGCTGATATTAAGCTTAAAGTTCACACGCTCCCCCGCGACAGATTCACCAGAGAGCTGAACGTGGAGTGTTACTGAACACGTCCAGTCACAGTGTTGCACTTAAATGATAGCCAAATTCGGAAATGCTGATTCAGTGCAGTGTCGAGCAATAAAGGTCCCTGGACTGAAGTCAGCCACTTCTAAGAGTCTGTTAAGGTGTTTTGGTTGAATGGGTTAACATATTATAGTAATTACCAAGGCTGACGGGAACAAAAGATTGGTGACCAGAGACTCCGCGGAGAACAGGCTCATTCAGAAGCCTGCTTTTAATGAACTTACTCCAGCCTCTTTTTCTTAGCCCGAGTCTCGTAGCAACGAATTCTCTCACAGCGGGTGCCACACACACACACACACACACACACACACACACACACACACACACACACACACACACACACACACACACAC
>JAQQZR010000004.1:10032602-10045845 GCA_030068235.1 Notoglanidium macrostoma
ACACACACACACACACACACACACACACACACACACACACACACACACACACACACACACACACGCACACACACAAAGCAAGTCCGTCACTCTTTTAGTTATTTTTCCAACAGCATAAACTCTGTTCTGCCTTCCTCTCTTCTTCCGGCTTACCACGCCGTCCGCAGAGCGACCGAGTTCAGCTGAATCGATGAATACCATTTTTCTTTTCAAGGCTTTATGTAGTATTAGCACATTTTTCTGCCAGCACAGATCGCTCCTGTATGCACATATGGTCAGGAGTAAACGAGCGAGGAGCTTGTGTAACGCTAGCTTCATCAGTTACTGAGAAGGAATACAACAAGCCTTGGCGCAAATCTTAAACTTCACATCACAGCAGCAAGGAAAGCAAGCAAACACACACAACAGCATTTCAAAGACAAGACTCATCTTCTGTACCGTTACCCAAGCAGCACCTGAGCACTTAAATCTGTGTTGTTTTTAGATGAGAATCAGGGGCTGCTCTGATCACCTGCCAGTAAAGGCCACGGCGGTCGGATTACGGCGACCATATTGACTTCTCCTTGATCGTATTTTGGTACCTCGCGCTGAGCTGATAACCTAGTGCTCCTGCAGCCCACTGACCGAGAGAGACCAACAGGATGCCTGCGGTCAGCAGATTAGCCTCTGACATGAGCACTGAGCACTCTCGCACCGTCAGCACGCCAACACATTTTACCATCAAACGCAGAGCTCTTGCTTCCTCATCTCTCGCACTCTTGCAATCTCTTATTCGTTGCTGAGATTGTGTTGACAGTAATGAAGGAAGCATCATTCGGAGGAACACCGCCTTCTTAAAAACAACACAAAACGAGACTTTCCGTGTCCAGGTTTGACTTAATCCGGAAAAAAAACCAAAACCCAAAATTTATCTAAGGCTGACTTTTGTCTCTGATTAGCTATTCACTCTTTCTTCTCTCCCCTGACTAGCATTTGAATTCCTGCTTAATGGGGTGGAAGAAGCTCTCAAAAAAGTCATATTTCTGTCACAGGGAGAGAATGAGGCCCTGTGTGTTGCAGCGTCTGTGTGTGAGACGTGTTTAATTAAAGGGTTCTGTTAGAAGCACCACAGATCTGATTGAATTAGACAGGATCTCAGGAGCTTGCTGTGCCGGTACCCTGCTTCACCTGCTGATGTTGGACAGCAGCTGCACCGAGCTAAGCAGATTGTGGCCTGAAATGGACATGCCGCGCTACCGTAGCGCGTGTAACACCACGACGCGAGCGTTATCATACGTGAAAGGAATGTGCCAGCGACTTTATATTATGTACGATTGTCTGTTCGTTCTTTGAGACCACAAGGATAATTTTCTGGATGCTAATTCGATTCCGTTTTTTTTCTACTCCTCACCGAGAGACGGTAGTGTTTACCTTTTTTAATTTAGCCGACATAGAGAAACACAAAGGCTTTCATCAGAGTGAAACGGGGTAATTTAGTAGCTCTGCGAACCATCTGAAATCGAAAATTGATTTAAGGCCAACGCCTGAATCAACACTCTATTGTTCGAGCCCTTGTGTGACGGTGGCTTTCTTTGCTGGGCGGAGAGTAACAAGGTAACGAGATTAGATCGCGTTAGTTGACCTATAGGATTACTTTATTAGAGCAGGCCAACACTTTCAGAGATGACTTCATCTGTCTGTCAGCCATTCCCTCACTCTTTCTCTTTCCCTTCGCTCTCGAAAGGGAGCCTCTTTTTTCTTCTCTCGTTCCCCTCCTTCCCTGTTTTCCTCTCGAAGGACCAGAAGGGTAGGAATCCATTTCTTGCACAATTGAATTGAGAAATAATCATGAGTGGAATGGCCACGCTTCGCTGGAATATGGTGATCTGCAGAGAGTTTGGCAATGAGGCAGAAGGATGACGTTCATGAAAAAAAAAAAAAAAGAAAAAGAAACAATTACGGCAGAAGAGAGAAACCCTGACGCTGTAATTAAAAGAAGCAGTGCCTGTCTGCCCTCCGAGTGAGGGCTTAATATCTTCGCGCTAAACTAAGTAACGACTGTCCGGATATGACCTGACTGGTACTCAGGGAAATTTCTAAATCAGCACTTTGGATGTATCCTGACCCATGAGATCTTGACCTTTGCTGGTGTTAATGGAATATGAAGTAAGCCATTACGCTTCCAAAACGTCCATTTGTTATGAGTTATGGCCGTCCGACTGGCAAATCCAATGTTGTCAAATATACATTCTGCATCTCAATAAATGATTTGGTCAATTGATCACAGTTGTTGCCTCTCTGAAGCAAATTAGGCATACTTTAACCACCAGTGAGAGAGTGGAGTGCTTTAATGCCATTCAAGTGTACTTTTATTTACTGCCAGTCTCTTAGCTAGGGTTGTTTGTTACTCTCTCTCGCGCTTGCTCTCTCTCTCTCTCTCTCTCTCTCTCTCTCTCTCTCTCTCTCTCTCTCTCTCTCTCGCTGTGTACTTCCTCCCTCTCGGAGTGTGTGGGTGAGGAAGTGGTTGTCAAGGATTTTTTTCCTCAGCCACAAACAATAGATTTGCTCTGCTATACAGACATCACCAGAAGAGTGAAACGTGTATTTCGTTCCCTTCATTTAGCAAAATGAGAGATGAGAGGGCTATAGAAATATATCTTACTCAGGTTAATGCTGTATTACTTGTATTTCAAGCTTGGGTTAATAAGGGTCTACATTTGGGCCAGCGTTTACTGTTTGTGCTCTGATAACCGAAACTCGATCACTTCATCTGTTATGTTTTATCTAACTGGATTTAAGCTCTGCAGCGATTCAGATCTGGATGTCGACTGCTCGGAGTGATGTTCGCTAAGAGAGTTGGGAGCTTTGCCATGTTCCAGGCGCACATCTCATTTGCATTAACTTCTAAGACTTTATTTTACTTGTCTTACAAAGGCTGAGAACAGAAAGTAGCATCCTGTATGTGCTTAACCAGAGAGTGACTTCAAAGCTCCTTTAAAAATTGATTGGACTTGCTAGTGCCTTTTTTATTTATTTATTTTTTTGGCGAGATGTTTTTCTCAGACACAAACACAAAGTTTGTGCTCCACGTGAACGTGGCCTGTGGTGTTTGTGAGGCAGCCTGGTGTCTCTTATTAGGTCACCTGCCGTCTCATCTCAGCGTAGATAAGGGTAGAAGAGGTACATCCTGAAACACTGTGTTTCCTGCAAAAGCAGCATTTTAGTACTGTAACTCAACACTCGTGCAGGCATTTAACCACTACATATATTCCCCCAAAGATACATAATACCTTTCGCTTTGGTCTCTGAGGTCTTCTCTCTCCAAAAGAGCTGATTCAACCTCTACCACACTCACTTACTGTGGAATGTCGTGGTTGTTCCGAGGAAACTATTGCTGAGAAGGTTTATTAGGTAGCAGTGTTATAAGCTCCAGGGTATCATTCCAGCATCTTTCCTCAGATTCAAGTCCCTCTTACTGCGGTCATTTAGTTCATCGCCACAACCTCCAACTCAATCGTTTACCCAATCTTCCTCAGTCTCCCTGTACTAAACTGCACTGCAGTCCGGTCCATATAATAAGTCTTACTTCTCTTACTGTGCTTTTTAAACAGCACTTAAGTATGGACACTAACCAGAAATCTGATTCCCTGAAAGTCAGAAATATCTATAAGGAACCAGAGCCGGGAATTAAGCATGTGTGCTGCATCCATGAGCTATTTTAGCCGAAATCATAAAGGAAAGTGTTATCATGACAGAAATCACTAAAAAACCCACTAAAAAGGAAATATAATCCACGTCTTCTAACTATGCAGGTAATCAATATGATTTGAGACTAATAAGTAGGCTGAAGAAGGTCCGTGTAGGCATGCTAAGAGCTTAGATGGACGTGGACACAATAGTCATCCATTAGAAAGACAAATGAAAGCACTTTTAGAGTAACCTAGACTTTAATTCTTCACAGAAGAAAACCTGTCCCTGAGTAAAAGCAGAGGGGGGTTTTGTTAGAGCAAAGCACTACAGTGGCCTTGTTTACCAAGAGGGATTCGTTCTGATTGGCCAAGAGCTGTGAATGAAAGGTGCACCACCACCATGGCAAAGCACGCAAAGCGGATACGGGAGGACAAGCGCATCCAATGATGCCCTGATTATTTATATCCCGAGGTATAACATGTTGGAGACAAAGAGTTCCTGGTTGTGGCCAAAACAACGTCTTTTCTTGCCAGGCTGTTACATCAGAGCGGCCGGTGCCAAATGAAGCTGCTTCCCATAGAGCCTGGGTTCAGGAAGCATGCACAACACATTGGTCAATGGAAAAAATGGCAACAGGTTGTCAGTGGGTGCAGAGCAGCCAGATCTTAACCATGATGATTTCTCTTATGTTATATTGCATGAACATTGCAGGCAGGAAGTCGCCACATAAGGGTAGCTAGATGAATCTGGATGTTAAACATTTAGTGTTTGTGCATTATTAGTTTTTTTTGCTGTCTGGCAGACTAATCATTTTGATGTGGGATCTCTGATATTTGAGGGCTAAAGGAGGTGTCGGTGGGGATCAGGCCCCCGTTAAGCTCTGATGAGCTGTCAGGGCTGCGCCTCTGTTCATCTAATCCTGGCATCCTTCTGCCATCTGATTTTCCTCCCCGATCTCTCCCATCGCTCAAGGCATCGCAGCTTTAATGCAGATAATGCGTTTCTAGTTTTGCACAAAAATATAATCTTTTAAAATCCTTCTTAATCAGAGCTACTGTGACATAAACAGTGCCTTGGAAAATGGCCTAGGAAAAGACTACGCAAGGGCTCAGGATAAAGCGGAAAGGAATTAGTCTGTTTAGCGACATATATATTTTTCGCCACACTCGATACGCTCTCGCGATGCCGTTTATTTCTGGGCAGGATGTGATAAGGTGTCACACAATTATCACAGCCAGTGACACGTACAGAACATCTATCAGGATAGGACATCTGCACTGCTGTTAGAGGACACGTAGCAAACCATGCAGTCAGATGTTCTCGATCCTTCAGATAACGTTCTGTTACTCGATCAGCTGAATTTAGTGGCCCCGACTTTAGATTTAGCCGGAATATTCCGTATTGATCCCAGGTCTGTGGACAAACCTTTATCAACTTTTATTATAATACTCATTTAATGTGTATTTTAAATCAACTGCATCAATCAGGGCTGCAAGAGATAAAATCACAATGATAAATCAATGAAATTCCATAATTAAAAAAAAGTAGCTGGCAGTTTTAATATCGATTATTCTATGTCATGAAGCATGCTGTGGCACGCACTATCCCTCAGTTAATGAAACTGTTTGAATCAGGGAGCGTATATGTACTATATTGCTATATACTATAAACTTATATGTGAACTTATATAACTACTTATTGAACCTATGTTTTGACCCAGTAGCATATATTCCTCAAATATGTTAGGTGTCAAGCCTTCAAGTTGCCATCCTGCTTATTCACATCAAATGTGCTGGGAGTCGATCCACAAAACGAGTTGATTCACTGATCCCAGATATCGGAACTAAGCTTTTGGAGTCGATCCCACACACCAAAAATGATTTACCTCTGCAAGGCTTCAAAGGCTTCGGTTAAGGAGACAGCCAGTGGATACTGATCTTTATTTTGAGATTGACTCGTCACAATTGAACAGTCAGGGCTTGGAATGCAGCTCCCAGCCATCGTCACCATCGGTACATTGGTCAAAGTGATGGATCTTCGTGAAATTGGTGTGTGGAGCCGGTAAAAAGCTTACACAGCGATGTGTTATTTCATTGGGAAGGTCCAGCGTTACAGATGTGCCATTTGCACTCATGTTGTCTGAAGTAACAAAGGGACACAATTTGTTCAACACTTTGTATTGATGTTAATAAAAGAAACTTTGGATATTGTTTCATCAACGTTGTTTGCGTGGCATAAACACCATCCATCCCTTATCTATACCGCTTTATACATCTGGGTCGAGGGGAAGCTGGAGCCAATCCCAGCATCTTCGGGCGAGAGGCGGGGTACACCCTGGGCGGGTCGCCAGCCCTCCACAGGGCAAACAACCACACACGCTCGCATTCACACCTATGGGCAATTTAGAGTAGCCAGCTGACCTAATCTGCATGTCTTTGGACTGTGGGAGGAAACCGGAGCACCCGGAGGAAACCCACACATGCACGGGGAGCACATGCAAACTCCACACAGAAAGGCACCCTGGGTGACACCTGTGAGGCGACAGTGCTAACCATCACACCACAGTGCCGCCCTAGCATAAACGCCCAATTAGGCCTAGTAATGAGTTCTGGAAAGAAAGAAATGAATATTAATATTTAATGTTGATATTTTCAACCGTATATTTTTTTTGGTACATTTCCCCAATAATCCAGCTATTCTGGAAAATAATCAGCGAAATGGCTCTAATGCGTGACAGAGATTTGCTAACGACACACAGTCACGTTTGCTGCTGCGGCTCCAGAAGTAAGCAGAAAGCTCATGGCCAGCATGAAGGCAGGATTCCTTTGATGTAGATTTCCTAGTAAGATGGAGAAGCCTCCAGAAAGATTGGACCACACCCACCATCAGCCAGCACCACACTTGACGTGATGTTCATAGAGAACATCAAAGGCACAAACATCTTTGTGCTCGTGCAGGAATCAGAACTTTGATGTTTGGGTCGGATAAGCATCTCTTAACGGCTCTACACTGTACATGGAGGAAAATGTAAACGTCTTTGAAGCCGGCGTCCTTTTTTATATGATAACCGAGCGCACTCTCAGACCGATCATCTCGCCATTCTCCACAAAGTTACGCAAGGATACATAAATGAGGACGAGCCCGAAAAAGCACAAAGTGAAAAATCCTTTCCTTTGTCCTTCACTCAGATGAGATTAAGTCAGAGAAGTCAATAAGATGGCATGAAAGGCCAGGAAGACTTTTAGGCAACAGAAAAACATACAAGGTTGATTATTACTTTGAGGAGCAGTTTTTACGCACATACCATTTGCCATTTGAAAATGTCACTAGGTAAAAGTTTAATGGCCAGGAGGGCTGCAGCTTATTAGCATGCTCTTTCTCCGACTCTACAAGGATAATCAAATCCGAGGTTAATTCTATAGCAGTACTCAAACACAATTAATCTTATAACAATGTTCTCGAGCAGCGAGGTACTCCGGTCGTAAAGGAAAGTGAAGTCAGAACTTTAGCTCATTATTTCTCGATGTAACTCTTTCACAGCATGCTAGATGAGAGTATAATCACACGAATCACTATTCCCAGAATATGTGTTTCTTCCTTTTTATCCATCGTCATTCGCGTCGGAGTTAATGTGACCTCGCTGAGTTACTTGGGGGGGCAGAAAAGAACGTGTGGAAGGAGAACTTTTGATGAAGCGTGTCTAAGATCAGAAGATGTAAATAGCTTGGCTATCAAACAGTGTACGTAAGCAAGGAAGATAATTAGCTAGGCCTGTGTGTGGAGGAGAGACGGTAGAGACGAGGCCGAGGAGCCGGGGCGCGTGCAGGTGGGGCAATAGATGCGATTTCATTTGGAACTTTCCAAGGAATCTCCCCACGCTGCTGGAACGGAAACAACCGACGAAACACCTGATACCCCCATGGCTTTGCGTGCACCAGAACCGTCTCATAATATTCCATTAGAAATACTTCAGCTTTTAGCGGACGTAACGATTTAGCAGCGTATAGTCTTTGATGGTTTTTTGTTGTAACAGAAACACAGATTGGTGTAAGTGAAACCACGTGAGATTTACTCACCGTGGACCGTGACGTGACGTGACGTGACGCCATAGGCCACACTTATGCTGCTTGGCTACCAGACCTGCTTTCTTTTTTCCACGCTGCAGCTTAGCAGCCAGAAGATGGCATGGTTCGTATGCAGTCTCCTAGAACGGGAGAGGAGGCAGCCGTGCTATTAATAGGCATGCCATGGTTCGGCTTTAACCTCAGCGAGAGAGAGAGAGTGTCACTGTAAATAAACTGCCACTCCAGTGTGCTCTTCCTGAGCTTTAACATCTCTGCTGCCTTTTTCAGATCAGAGAGAATATAATGCATCATTATTTTACTTTTTACGCCTAATGAGCCTGTCCATATCACAGAGAGGATGATGGCGCACAGGAAGGTGACCTTTGTGCTTCAGCCTTCATGTTGAAACACCCATAGCACCCAATTAGATGGCCCTAAATTGATGAACCCCTTAAATAAATCTGAACAGCACAATGAATCATGACACCGTTCCAGAAAGCAGATAAAACCAGGAAGCAATCTTGGTTTAGTGTTACAGGATGTGTAGTCTTAGCAAGTTTGGCAAGCTTGAATGCTTTTTAAACAGTTCCAGACTGCCCAGGGCTTTTGTCAGGGATGTTTTACGTAAGAGGGGGTTTTTGTGCGCGTGCACGAAGGTGTTTAGCTCAGTGTTGCTCCTCGATGGGAACGTGGCCTGACGTGGAGGGGCTGGACGGAGAGCGTCAGAGGAGACGAGCTCAAGATAAACGAGAACTGGAATGGTTATTTAAAACCCATCCCATTCTCACCGCTGCACATTCGGTCCAGAATCTCACGAGCTATTGAGGACTTGACGAGTACGTTTCAAAACCTGACGGCGATTCATAAAACAGTGCACGCTCACTGAGCACAATGCTGCATTTTGAAATATTGTGAATCTGACACGAGTAGATCAAATAGTAGTAGCAGCAGACAGAATCTGGGAGAATCTTCCGAGGAAAAACCCCTCCGAACTAAACGCACCCTTAAATCAACCATCAGCACTCAATAATTTTGGATTAAAAATGCATGAGAGATGACCGTCTCTAGTTATTCATCTCTATATCGCAATAACGCTTCATCCAGATTTGCAGGGAGGGAGCAAGGGGGTGTCAGAAACTGCACGGGGAAGTGATAGTTTTCATTAGTGCAGGCTGCATTGCTCTCCGTGGACCTGAGCGTTCTCCTCTCCTATTTCTCCAACTGTGTGGTGCTCAAGATCCCCCGACTAAGCTTAAGGTTCCGGCTAGTTGCCGAAAAGCATCATAATTAGCCACGTTTAACTCACAGACACACTCACTCACCAGATTCTGCAGTAATCAATAGTCACAGCGGCGCTCTTGGTGTGAACTGACTCTTTGTTTTTACAAACAAGCAAAGTCGTGTCTGCTGACACCTTCCCACAAACACTAGTTTCATATACTAACATTACAAAAAAAATAAGCGTCCAGACATGACATGTAGATAAACTGATGCTATTTTCTATAAAAAGGATTGTTGGATGGGATTTGTTTGTGTCAAAATATAAAGGCAAGATTGGGTCAGGGGTTAAACATCACCATGGACAGAGTACACATGAGCAGGAATAATAAAATATCTAATTCACAGCCGAGTTTATTTTTTGCTTCACTCGGGTTGGGTAGGTTTTTCATATGCAACAAAATGTTTTCTCTTCTCTTCTCCCAATCATATGACAGCCACCAAACGGGGGATGAGATCTAGCCCATGCCTCCTCTGAGACGCGTGAGGCTAGCCGACAGCAGCTTTCGAAGTGTTGCTGTAGACTCAGAGAAAAGCACCGTCTGCCCTCTTCTGCATACTTGAGCTCACAGATACCTACCATTGGGAGTGTCTCTGTGTCTGACAGGACAGAAAGAGAGAGAGAAAGTGTAAACATTTTGGCTACTACCGTTTCTTATCAGCACGGTAAAGACGCGACGCGGAGCTTACCTGTATCGATAAATATAAATTCCCGTTCGCAAAAATCTCAGGCGAAAAAGACAAGAGTGTAACATTACTGTCCTTTTCATAGACGTCTGCAGTTCAGCTCTGTGTTGCCTGGGAATGGAAAATGGTTCCTGGAATCGGATTTGTTCATGATATGACTGACATTGTGCACAATAGTGATATGTTTGGTCTTAAAAAGGGCCCTTCAGAGTGTGTGTATGTGTTTTGTATGACCTTCCACTGAAGATACCTAAAGGATGACGGAAGGGGTCGAGTTACGGCAGAGAAAGATGGAGTGAGCGAGGCCGTCCTTGCACCGTCACTCAGGCACGTGGGCACTAACAAAGCGACCCACTTCATAATGAATGGTCCTTTAATTTGTTTTTCCTTACAAGGTCACTGTGAGTGATGGGCGAAAAGTATTTACTTTGCCCACACTCAGCGTGAAAGAGGGAGAGAAGAGAAAGATGGAAGAATGAAAAAAGAAATCAACAGAACAGAATGTAGAAGCGCGTGTTTGTGCACGTTCGTGCCCTCACCCTCATGAGAAACTCGCTGTTGGCGGGGCACTGTGCCGACGTCCTTGTCCTGGTCGACTGTGACGTTTTAACCATCAGCTTTATGCAGCGGGGCCTCTTGCATTTTGAGCCAGGTTTAAACAGCCAGGCAGGGATGCGAGGCCAGTCTCGCTGTAGCAGATTATTCATATCGTAAGTGGACGGCTAGTCAAATCATGATGGCTGAGTGAGAGAAATCATTTGCGTATCCAAAGTAGCATATAAACTCAGGGCGGCATTCAGTAGTACTTATTTAGCAATTCATTATTGGTAAGCGACGTGGTACCGAGGTCTCGTCCGGGTCAGCCAAGATGTTTTCAATGGGTCCCTCAGGATCCCTCCGGATTGTGATTTAGAGTGCAGCCATTATTTTTGTATCCTACATTAAGATTTAGGGCAGTGGTGAGTGGGAAGCGTCGCTGCCTTACAGCTCCAAGGTTCCCCGAGCTCCGGTTCCTCTCCGTGTCCGTGATGGACGAACATCCCCATCCTTCATAGGAGCGCGACGAGGATAAAGCATGTACTGAAGAAGAATGAATGAATGAATGAATGAATGAATGTTTTTCCCCCAGTTTGATCACATGATGCTTTGTAAACATACTATTTCCAGATGTTCTCATTCATCCAGCAAAATACGTAATATATTTACATTAGAGCTGATGTTTACATTTTCATAATATTTAATGGCAAAACCTGCAAGTTAATCTTTGCGTATAGGCGCTCTGTTCTACATAATTCTTCCAAAACATGTTACTAAACCCATTTAAAAACGGTTTGGAATAAATGCGGACGTCTCAAACGAGCTACTCAACATCTGGGCGCACTTTGGACAGGATCTTGACATCCCTAGAAAGAGAAAGGTTAGATAGTGTTTACATGTTTCAGTCACAAGAAGTGAAGGAGAATCGTCTGTGAAAGAACGGCGGTGCATCCGGGTGTTAATCATTTTGACCATCGCCGCAGGACGTATGAGAGCATCTCAGGTTTCGACGTTGTTCTATTCTTCTTTTCTAATCCTAAATTAATGCAGTACAGAAGTACATGAAGGTCAGAACACCACAAACGCCTGAATAATACACGATTCGGTACCTGCTGGTGGACAGGAAACGCTTCCAGGGTACTACACAGAGACGTTGTTTTCCCTGGCAGAGGTGACTCGCTGATTATGACTACATGTAGCACCTCGGCGTCAAGATGGAGGTCAAATTCAAAATTATGCACATGCTCCCTCTGTTTCAGGCAAGGAGCAGGATAGCAGGCCTAAACAAACCGGACTGCATGTGGTGGAATGAAGAGGTTTGCTGCCGCTGATGGCTGACTTGAGCACAGCGGTGGCAGCCTGCAGATGTCTCGGGTCTGGCATTAGCATTCATTTGAATTACATGTGTGTGAAAACAACTAACTGGCAAGGTGCAGTGCGAGTTAGTCCAAGAGCTCCTGCTTACTGAGTAGCCTTCTGACACGTGCCGCTACGTTACTCACGGGCTCCACGCGTACACGGTGCGATGAAGCAAAGTGAGGAACAGCGCTGTTAGCCTGTAAACGAGTGGACCGAACAGCTTGTCTAATGAAAAAAGTTGCAGAATTATGTTCGAGATTATGTGCAGATCGTTTTGACCTGAGAGGAACGCGATTCAAATTGTCAATCTATCACCTGTACACTCATAGCGAATGTAATCAAATAATCAAGAGCAGGGACACAGACTTCTAGATTTGTCGATTTAGAAAAAATAAATAATGATGATTTGTCGCAGCTGTAGACAGAGAAAGTGAATCCTGCACAAAAACACCTTCGCCTCCCGTTTATGTATATATTCACTCCTGGAGTTGGGACATCTCGTTGATCTTCTCAGCAAGATAGTATGGATTTGTTTTATCTTAAATGTGAATCTGAACGGACAGAACTGTATTTGTAAGAAACCACTTTAGCCTTTAATTATATAAGCATCATTCATTCATTTCTGCCTCCTCAGCAGCCGTTGTATCCTGGTCCCGGGTCATGGTGGATCCAGAGCCTGCTGGATAAACATCAGCTCTAAACATCACAATAAATTGTGCAAGCATCAGAAGTACATGATATATCTGCACATGAGTATGTTCTGACATGAAGAAAATAACGATTCAAAAACACTTGAAGATCACACACCATGCCGCATTTATCATTCCGTCCTTTCTTCCTTTCTTTATTTATTCAGGGCAATTTCATTTGTTTCTGCAATGATAAGTTTTCAGACATTGACATTTTACCACTGTAAACGTACCCAAATTAAATTTCCATTATTGCTTCACTTATCAAAGGCACCAGGAATGTAAACAAAGATGGAAAGAGATGGAAAAAAAAAAGCAATTAAAAAATAAATGGGCTTCCAGTGTCGCCTCAGAGAAAGAGATAAAGCGCTGCTTCACACTTCCTTAGCTGTGTGCGCGCGCGTGTGTGTGTGCGCATGTGTGCTTGTGTGTGTACTGTAGGTGTCTGTTCCAGTTCTTAGCAAAGCAGCAATAAGCAATACACAGAGATGCGTTTTGATTGAACTCTGATTGACCAATGCGAAGCTGTGCAGGATGTTTATATTATTAATCTACCCGGTAACCGAGATGTGATCTACAGAAAATACCGAACATATTTAAAATGTGTTGTTTGTGGTGTAGAATAAGCGAGGCTACATGTAGGCCTGCCCTTTGCGAAAATGGTTTGGTTAAAACAATGACTAAAGTGCATTACATAATTATTCGCACCCTTCATTAAAACAAATGATTATTCTGTTGTAAGATTTCAAATACATCTAAAACGTTAACACAAAATCTTTTAACCTCTTTGTCATTGACTTTAACCATGTCTTGTTTCCCTGTGGTATAAATTTGAGGTTGTAAACGTGTAAAATCCCCTCGTCATCGATTACAATCGGAAGGTTTCACCACACACACACACACACACACACACACACACACACACACACACACACACACACACACACACACACACACACA
>JAQQZR010000004.1:10052528-10062640 GCA_030068235.1 Notoglanidium macrostoma
CTCTCTCTCTCTCTCTCTCTCTCTCTCTCTCTCACACACACACACACACACACACACACACACACACACACACACAATGAATATACACACACTCCATTAGGCCCAAGTCAAGTGACAATATATTCGTTTTCCAATTTTTCCTCACATGACTCCCAGGATACTGCCATGTGTATATAGGCATGAGATTACACTGGCAACAGGTATAAATATTGCTGTAAAGACAAGCGTGTGAGAGAACGCACGTTCCGTGAGCAGACACATTTTAAATATGACAAACGTCACTCTGTAAAGATAGACATAAAACAGGAAGAGGGTGGAAGAAAAAGAGAAACAGCTTAAACAAGTAGTGAAGGTAAATTTCCTCCTCCATATTAAGAAGCTCAGGTTTTTAATAGAATTTTCTGTTAGCAAAACTGATGTTTGACGGTTATGCTGCAGGGTCTTAAAACCGGTTACCGGCCCGTCTCTGTCGGATTTGACACGACGGGAAGTGTTTCCGCAGACCAGGAAAATGATACACGTGTAAATGGCTTCTGTGCTGCTTTCAAAAGGTGTGACAAAGGAATGACGGAAGAAGGCAATTCATTAGGTCTTCAGTTCATTACGTGTCAGGGTAATTTCAGCAGGAGCTACAATTCATTACGTGGTGCGAGTCAATTTCCACTCTCGTTTGGCGGCAGGTTTATATGTTTTATATATCCCGGCCTTGGCAGTTTCCCTCAACGAACACAAGGATGTTTGAGAGAAGTCCTGGAAAAAAAAAAGGCCTAATTAAAACCAAGTGCGTGTTTCATGATAGGTGCATAATTGTTGCTCTGAACCAGTGTGTGTATCTTGAGGTCGACTTCTTTTTGTTTGCTATTACAGATCGTCCTGTAAATGGATATATTTACATTTTGTGGTGTTGTCTGTGGACTGCCATAATGACAGCACAGTGTCAGCCCCGGTTCTTCTTCAGATTCGTTTCAGCATCCCAGTGTGACAACCTTTTAACAACATGATGGCATAATGAGGTTTTTTTGGAGCTCGACGGAGCAGTGGCTGCTCTTTGAATTGTAAGTGAAGCACCTAGTGTTTTTCCGTAAGAACAACCATTTACAGACTTCAGGTTATGTTTATGTGGCATTCCAGGAAAAGCTACAGCTTTAAATACAGTTTTTAACGTCAGGACGCTTGGCATGCCCTTCTCTGAGATCTGAGCACGCTTGTAAGCAGAGATCTCGCTGCTTTAGCGACTTGGCTCGTTATCCGTGGAATGAGCCACATGTTCAAGTCTACTGTCCTTGTATAGGCTTTGTCTGGACAACTTGTCACTCCAGGCAGCATGAATCGCTGGTCTTTTACGCTATGAATCCCATCATTGTGCCTGCTAGTTAACACTGACTGCACAATGACGAAACGGGCATCGCCTTGCTTTCTGAAGCGTACGTTCATATAGTCCTGCTGCACACATAATCCTTTAGCAGTTTTGTAATTTTGTCACTTTAAACTCGGATGTGCTAGAAAGCTTTGCTGTTGCATTATTGAGATCCTTTGTGAGCAGCGTAATGACCGTCTGAAGTGTGAAACACCTTTCTTTGTTTCCTCCCAAAGGCATCATTAGGCACAGCTAAGGAGGACGATAAATAGAGAGAGTCATCTGAAGGCACAAAGTGAAGTTGTTAAACGATTCTCTGGAGCGTGCTAGTGCATGCAGAGAAGTGCGATGGCTCTAGTTCACTGAAACTCAAGGCCTGTCTCATTGTACCATCTACGAGTTCCCTCTCTCTTATTCGCCCCTCCCGTCGTTCCCCATGTCGATTTCCTCAGTTCCTGTTGTCTGACAACAATTAATGGTCTTTGTGGGAGCTTCTCTGGCCCCCTTGGTTTGTATTGAGTGTCCGTTCACCTTGTCCCGGGCAGGCTGCAACACGAAGGCTCTTGTTCTTCAACGTGCCTATTTGTCACTGAGAAAGAGGTGGCCATGCCTGGCACTAAATCGCCACCTGCTAGGAGCAAATTAAATATTGAATCGTGCTATCGACTCAGAGATCTAATTTGAAGTGATTGTGGATGAGCAATAATGGCGCACAGAAAGAGACTAGGTGTTTCCATCGGCACTCCAGACCTCCTGTTAAGGGAGAGAAGAGCATCTGGATGAGGGATTACAAAGTGGGTTTGGGAGCCAGGGGTGGTCCGTGTCACCTGGTTTGTATAGTGAGAAAGGCAGAGCTTAAACATAACCTGCTTCTGTGTGTTTTTGCTGACGGATGTGTGTTTGCTGTGAGATTTGTGTCAGTTTGTTCACAGACTCTGTGTGAGGATGTGACCAAGATCTCAGCCATGCAGCAAAACATTATGAGTGTCCACAGAGGTATAGAGCTTCGAATATGGAGAGCAGTAGTTCTAGATGGATGTTAACCCAGTGCCATGGTCGTGGATATATGACATGGATTTATTTAGAAAAAAAAAAAAAGTTAGTGACAGAAGAGTGAAATGAAAAATATCTATGAACAATCCTGCCCATAGTAGAGAGGCGTATAGGCACCGTTGCTTTGTTTTTCCACCAGCTGAACCGGATCTGACAGAAGCACTGGTGAAGGACAGGTTTCAACAGGAGGGACTGAGACAACAGAATAATGAGTATGTGCATGCAGGGGGGGGTATTCCTCCTGCAGCTACACATCGCAATACCAATAACCTCTCCATGCTCCCGGCAAGCCCCTGCAAGACAGCGCGAATCAGACGCCGTCCCTCATCTAGCGCTCCGCCTCTCTGGCAGATCCGAGCACATCACGCCCGTTCTGCCAGGAATGAAATGAACATTCAAATCCTCCGTGTCAATATTTGCCGATGGGCTCTGTTCAGTGCACCGATATCGAAAGCTGCCGTCACGCTCCAGAGCGCGAGCGGCTATACGGCTCACCGTCAGACATTAATAACAGCAAGACTATAGACAAGAAAAGCAAGACTGTTTCACTACCTCCGATGCCAGCATCCCAGATGTGCTGCGCCGAGCCACTGGCAGCACCCGAACACAATTGCAGGTGTTTTTGAAGAGTCCAGCACAAACATAGGAAAAGCTGGGCAGCAATCAGCCTGCTCAGGTGTGCTTCATGTACTGGATGAAAGTGAAGGCTATAATAATAAAAAAAGAATTCAGCATGTACTATGGGAGCCATTAGACTGCTCTATTGATAGAAGAAGAGAAAGAAAGGCCGTAGTGGAGGGGACTTGTGGTTAATTATGGCCATGTTGTATGGGCTTATCTCAGATCTCCCAGGCTCTGGGAGTCGAGGCATACTTTTTCCATCGGCCAAATTTCTCCTCCAGATCCTCATCAGACACAGACTCGGACTAATTAAATGCCGAATGCCCAAACAGAGCTGCACGCTGTTTTTGTGCCTGTCGTGTTTATTCACTCGTTCTAAGGATGCGCTAACATATGCAGTGTTGAACGGAACCCTGGTGCGTTTGCCTCTTTGGTGTGGCTTGTTTCACCAGGTGAGAACACGGTAAGCGTACTCGGGTGCAGAACAAATTAATCAGCTTCAGTGTGGTTCTAAGCAAACTCGAGCACAACGAGAAAGCCATTCGATTCTGAATTGACCCAACTGCAGGAAGTGAATCCAACATGCTGTATTTTGGGTTTGGCAGCCTTGTTTTTTTGTAGACGTGAGCTGCTAAACTGATCTGCGAGGCACAAACTGAGCTCCCATGTGTTCTGTATATTTCAACCAACAAACCAAAAAGAGAAAATAAACATCGGTAATTATCTTCTAAGTTCTTGAGCGCTTTGTGTCGTCCCTGCTCGTTGATTTTTATGTTTTCTCTGAGAGTTTGGTAAAGGTTTATTTATCATTTTTTGTCACTGTATTTCTGACCAGTGTATAAGGAGCTTTACGAACATACTTTCAGTCCTACACAGCACTGTTTCTTTGCTTTTTGGTCTGTTTCAGTATGCGCAATGTGAAACCAAACCACATAGCAAGCGAACCCAAAAGTATCAGTTTTGCTCTGATTGGCTTTCAGTTCTTGTTTCAGAGCATCCAGTCTGGGAGTTTTAGTTTAGTTTTTTCTGAATATCATGTATTATTTTTATGATAACATAGGAGTACTTTATTTATCTTTAAATGGTTGACCAAGGAGCAATATTCTCAAGTAAAACTGAAGCATGACCAGACTATAAGTTCTCAGCAGAGGCCTTTCTCTGAATAACCAACGTCGGTCACATTCAGTCAGTAGCGTAGCAGTCACATCATTCATTTAATGGTTGCTGTTGGTTTTGGTTCCCCCTCTTCAGACCTGTCCTATTACAGTGAAAGGAGGCACCAACTCGCTGCCTCAGGCACAGGGAACAGAGGCAGGGGGATCCTTTTGTCTCCACTAACCTCGGGGTTTACACAGGAAGTTTTAATATTCATATGAAAAATGCCTTTTATGACTATGATATGGGACATGTCTTTTTATCGCTATACCAAAACTGGACTGCTTGTAGAGAGTACCTATTTTATTATTCTTTTTGTTTCTACCGAGACATACCAAGATAAATAAAGGAGATTCACACCTCCAGAGATCCTAAGTGGATTGACCACTGCTGTAGTAATGCCGAAACTGCCTAATGCTTAGAGGTGATCTGCTGCCTGCTGATCTGGTTGTTTATTCATGACAGATGATGGCTGGAGCTCAGGATTAAGAGCTAGTTGGGGATTTACCGGCTGTCCGTGGGGCTTTGTTAATAAATGACGGCTCTAGGGGTGGTATAAGAAAGTTACAACCCATGCTCTTTTGTTTGTTTCTTTGTGGTGCCCTGTTGCATAGTGGCTCCTCCTTCTTGCCTCTTTTAAAGGAATAATGCCCCAGTCTTAGAGAACGGACGGCTGTCTACGTGGAGTTGCAGCACCTCCATCATGTCCTGCTGGGTGCTGGTACACTGGTATAAGGGCAGCACTCGCCTCTGTGTGGCTGCATCTTTGTAGCTGCATCTGTCCCTGTTCTATTGTTTGGAGGAGTCCATCTGCTGGCCTCTCTCCACCACAAAAAAGCGATCTCTCCCTCCCTCTCTCTCGCGTCCCAAAGCCTGCTGCTTGCACAGGCAACCCCCTCAACTCCCCTCCCCCTTCTATCAGAGTGTGCCAGCTGTCCCATTTGCCTCTCATCCCCTCCCTTTCTCCCTCTCTCTCTTTCTCTCTCCCTCTCTCTCCACCATCTCTCCTGTCCTTCCAGTCTCCCCCCATGCCTTCGAGGCCGTGCTCCCACAGGAGCCATAACACAGCGATATAGAGTGGATAGAGGCAGACGATCCGTGCAGTACAACACTGCAATAAACGACTCTGGCAGAACTCTTTAACTGCTATCGAGAAAGTCACGCTCTGACATGTTCTTTTACAACCCTGGATAAGCTACGCGGTTCAGCAGCAGGCGAAAGTCTTACCCCTGTCCATCTACAAGATGGACTTTTGCTTTGCTTCTACTAATCACTTGTACTGTAAAACCCTCATCTTGCTCCATCTCAATGTGTGGAAATGACAGTTGTGAGTATTGATCACTGTATCCTGAGGGTGCTGTAAAATTAGACGTATAATCAGCTACCACGCGCCTGATGAATTCAAACCATAATAAAAGCTTTCGGAATGATAAAAGGTCCTCATTTCAATGGTGATGGCAAGACAGAATTAGGCATCAAGCTACCATAATTCTCAGCAGATGCCCTTCGTCTTTGCTGAACAAACAAGTTAATAGTGGCATTTGCCTGGACCACGCTGGGGATTATTACAGCGCTTCAGGCCCGCAGATCCGTCCCAAAAGCCTCAGGCCTCACGGCTTGTAGTAAAAACCCTGCTGCACTGGTATCACACTTACAAACGGATCAGGCATTCCTCTGGAAAAGAGAAAGAGGACTAGTGGAACACGAGAAGAGAGAGAGTGATGGAACTTTGGTGAAGAAGTAATGACCGACATTAACCAGACCGTAATTAACACCACATATAATGTCCTGTGCAGAGATCTTCTGCCATTTCTCTTCTACTTTTTACCTCCCTTTACGAGGCAACACCAAGAATGATCAGTGTCTCCATCGCTCTATAGCTCTACTCATGCCGCTCACTTCATATAGAGAATTTGACCTTTCGGTGGTCGCTGATTGTTGCCATGGTGAGTCAATAGGCTCCAGCAGGCTGCAGTCTCCCCGGGCCGGGCCGGCCGAGGACGGAGGTGAGCAAATAAATGTCCTCATTATGTCGGAGGCTGCACATTCCATATCACTCCCTTCAGTCACTCCTATTGCAGCGTGATAGTAAAAGCCTCTGTGCACAGTCAAAGCAGCAGAACCATTCCCGCTTCTCTTACAGGCTGTGCTGATAACTGCGACTGCAATTTATTTCTCCTGCAATAGTGATACACTTTTGAGGCTTGGATAGGGGGAAAAAAAACATTTTTGACAAGGGCCTTAGCTGCTTAATATAACATCATATTGGAAAATAAAATAACCCGACGACACGTTGCAGTTGTATTAGCCCAGGTTGTACATGGAATAACATGGAGCTAAAAGAGAAGGACTTTCCAGAAATCCAGTCCGTACTCTTACTTCATATTTGCCTGAAGGCTACATTTAATGTATCAGCAAAGAGAGATGGATAGAAGAGTGCGAGGGGTGGATAAGAGCGCAGGAGTAGGGGCTGTGTGCTCAGGGAAATATGACTTGAACGCGCCCTGCCTGCTAGAACTTTAAGTCGATACTGGCAGTCACATGCAGCGCTCCGAGTACAGCGGCGGAACAATCCTGCTGTCAATCATCAATGTGACAAAGCCTCCAAATACCTCTCATCAATTTTTTTCCTTCGTCTTTGTTTTCGGGCCCCCGATGAGCAGTTGGAGCATGAAGCGAAAGTGTAGCGTCGTGCAAGAAAGCAAGGAATGTGAAATGCATCAGGTTGAGCTGCTGAATGTTTGATGGCACCGAGGGCCCTTCAGACCTTGTTTGCATGCATTAGCGGACGTCTGCAGACCCCGGCTCGGCCGCATGCAATTTCCAAAGCCACGGAGGGTGCTGACCTCCGACGGGCTGCTCTGAATCTAAGCTAAGAGCGGCCCTGATTATGTTTTCATAGGCACGAGTCTGTCGTTTCTAGGCTCCTCACATCCGCAGGCCCACAGGGACCAGCTCAGTTCATTTGAAACCCTCCACTCTTCAGTGCAGATACAGTATGAATTTGTTGCAGGATTGCTGATGGCTTTATTAAACTCATTCAAGTTTCAACATATCCTGAGATTTATGACACTGGCATCATGCCTGTTTTTGCATTGCAGGGGTTTTATGGACGTAAGAGTCCTGTCCAGCCCAACATACGCAGAAGTGTTGGACTGATTCGTCTTATCTGTTATTTTTGTCGTACTTTTCAACCAATTTAGATCCTGTTGGTAACAGGGACGTACGGGCAGAGCGGTGTAAATGCTTTCTTAATAGAAAACACTTGCTAGCTAGGGTCGTTTCTCTACCAGACATTACCGCACAGTGATATCATTGTAGAACATATACAGTATGCGGTGCATTGCAAGGTTTGGCGCCTATATTTGAGCACCGTCTTTTGCACTCAACGTTTAATTTCACCGTAAGATATCACTATACACTTCATCCCGATTACTCGCCTTTACTGCTGCAGGCCAACGAACTTCTTCATAGTTCATTTGTGAGATACATGTCGTGTGCTGCTCTTGCCAGTCGCTAGTCACATCCCACAGCCTCCAGAGACCACATTCACACGTACCGTTATGCGATGAAAATATGGACACAGGAAATCAACCAGGGTACAAATACTTGGGTTACAAATACTATGGATTTTAGATTTGAAAAGCATTAATACGCGTCTGTGCCATTTTCCTTTGACTGTATGGTGTGATTGGTAAAATTTGCCCAACACCCTAGAGGATTAAAAGTAGTTAATATATTCTTCGAGCAGTGTCTCTGAGTGTGTCATGGGATTTACAGCACCTGGTGCACTGTGGTACTTCCTGGTTTTGTGGTCTCCTCTTGAAGATGATGGGAGATGACAGGAAGCAGGCGGGGTCTCTTGTAATGAAGCTCTGACTAAGCGGGAGGGAAAGCTTCACAGTGACTGTACTGGCTTGTCCTACGCTGGAGATGCATTAAGTGCTTTGAGAAACATAAGCACAACAGTATAATAATATTGTGTTCTCATATGCAAGGCCACTGGTTAAAAATAAGGCCCAGTTTTATTGCTTATTAGTTACTTGCTAAAATACACAAAAGCTTAATGGACTGTTGAAATTTTAATTTAGGCCCATTGACATTTGTTATTTATATATGCTTTAGTAATGGTTCGCATTCTCTGCACACCCACGCGCACACGCTTGATGGAAGCTCCTGAGCTTGACAGATACGAGATGTGACGATTTGACTGTAATAAGCAGAGGGGAGTATCTCACTCGGAGAAGTGAAGGGGAATTAGAGGCATGAGATTGAATCATTCTAGTCTGAGGAACTAGTGTCTGCGATGAGAATAATGTGCCACAACAGGGGACATTTCTATTCTCTTCTCAGCACGCTTGAATCGGCTACATACACACACTGGTCTGTTGAGTTATAGAGAAGTAAGAAAAACATATTCGAATGCTAATTATTGGTAGCGATGCCAGAAAACCAGGAGAAGTCTGTTAACATTCTGTAATGTTAGTCTCGCTGTTCCTCATGCTTCTAGTGCCATTGCATTGTAAAAAAAAAAAAAAACACCCCAAAAAACAACATTCTTTAAACAACACCCAAAAACAAATTTAATTATCTGCTGAATGTTAAATAACGCCCAAAATAATGAATGTTTCCATTTCCAACATGATTTTTTTTCTTTTTTTTTCTTTTCAGGATTCGCTTTGCTTTGGAACATAATGAACTTTTGCATGGAAATTAATGGGACAAGAAGCAAGTAATCTCATTTAATAACTCCCTGCAGATTTCCTGAAAATAACTAGAAACTATTCATCCTTAAAAGTGAGGATTACTCCATTAGCTCATTAGAATATTCTCGCTTTACTCTGGGCCATGGTTCATGTTTCCTTATGTATGAACATCACTACTGAGCAAGAGCCAGCCATTTTCAGCAAAACGAACTGTTCCAGCTTTGAGCCACACAGTGAAAAGCATCTTCTTTGCACTTTTGAGAATCATCCCACCAACGAATTAACTCATAATGAAATGGAAGCACGTATTAATTTTGACTGTGCAGAAAGTTCTCCAGTGCACCACTTTCGCTAAACAACAAAACACCTTTTTCTTATACGTTAATGTGGCGCATTCCAATGAGTTCCGTCACAGGGAGGAAAATTAGACCTCGGGCATGTATAATTTGCATTTAAATGGATTTATTGTCTACAGATGGCGTGACGGGCAGCGGCCACACTATCAAATTGTTTTCTGTAGAAAGAAATCAGCAGCCTGGATTTAATTTAGCTTTTACCCGTACACAGTCGCATCAGAAGCTTTAGTGGACAGCGGTGGCATTTGCTGTTTCTGAAGTACTGTAATGAAGAATCTGTGTGATGTGTATCTAAACAATGCCAAAGAAACTATATTCATTATAATCACTCTTTTATCGCCTCATAATGCTCAAGATAGGCTGTTGTCTCTTATTTTCAGGGCCAGTGCAGCTTTGTATGTGGCTGGGTAGACTCAGGACGGGTACTGATTGTTACCATAGCAGCAGTGATGATGATGATAATATAAAAACACTACACCAGAGTTAACACTTCTGATGAAATGAAGCAAACATTAAAGCAATGTTCTCTCAAATGCAGTCAGTGCTTTTTGAATATTTGTAATACAAGGTGGATTAAAGATGCATTATTACTCGCGTGGAGTAAGATGTCAGCCCAGCAAACGGCTTTTGTGATACAAGGTTGCTCGTCAGGTTTATTCCTGCACCAGATGGGCGCGCTTGTTGTTACGCATGCAGTTTCAGCTGCACCCTACTCGGGACAAGGTTTCCTGGAAATATGGCGTCTGTCAAATGCCAGCTCTAAATACAGCACCCTTCTTTTGTTTTGGCTCCGTTCACCAACATGGACTTTGCGTGTGAAAGGCAGCACAAAAAAAAAAAAAAAAAAAAAAACACTCTTAAGTT
>JAQQZR010000004.1:10062740-10096097 GCA_030068235.1 Notoglanidium macrostoma
CACACACACACACACACACACACACACACACACACACACACACACACACACACACACACACACACACACACCCCTGTATTACCTCTCTCCCTTATGGAAGCTCCTTGATCCAAGGCCTTGCTTTAGAGAGCCTTCAGTAAAGATGCCTTCCAATGGAGACACACCATGATTCACACACACGTTGCCATGAGGCAGGGAGAAATGCTCCGTCTACTGCAACGAGTTTCCCCAAGTTTAGGCCCAATACCATGTCCAATTATATATTCATTTGCATCTACATTAAAAAGATATACTACATTTATGGGCCTCTTTTCTGAACCAGTAGCCATGTTCCACAAAGCTGTTCACAAAGCATTCTGGGAATTTTCTTCTCCCACTCTGTATGCATCTGAAAACACTCCATTTGGAGGGCTAGATGAGCACCGCAGCTCGATCTCCAAAAGATAAAGAACACCCTACCCTATAAAATGGAGAGGTAAGGCTAAGTGGTACAGCTAAGGGGGGTTATTTAGGATTGAGCCTTAATTTCAGTCACTCAGCTACGACAGCAATATGAGAGACGCATTAGTACCAGCCACCAATTCTGTCCAATACTGAAAACCTGACGTAATGGAGTTTCTTTCTACATTCACTCCATTATATTTACCGACATAACAGAATAAATGCAGTTGTAAGAGTAGGACACTGATTTTAATTGGGGTGCTGAGATGTTGGAGGTCTCAAAATAAGCGCTAGTTGCTAACTACCCACAAACAACACAGCACATCAGAACTGCTCCATAATACAGTTCATTTTATACGTGTTTATTTTATATGTGTTTGGAATAATTGGGCATTATTATTATTATTATTATTATTAGTTATTATTATTAAGCTTTCAGCATTTGGCATTATTGTTTTTAAGATGATGATCTTTTCAACGTACTTTTGTAGTTATTCTACACACACCTCTGCTCAACACCCCGTGACTTGCCTTACCAAGCTGTCACTCATCTTGTATGCTGCCGTTGCCACCACTAACTTTTGAGCGGCCGAAGGATCAGGGCCGCTACCCACTTTAAAGGAACATTTCAGTCCGGACCTCCGAGCTCAATGGCACGCTAATGCTGATATTCAAGCTTTTTGATGCCTTTTTGAGTCAGGGATTACTTGAATGAATCATCAGGAGTTCAAAGAGAAGTTAGCACAAGCACTTTCAGAAGATTGGGCTGACATTGCAGAGATTTTCCTCTTCTGTTAAATCAACACAGTCTGTTAATCATTAGCACCCGAAATGAAAAGGCAAGAGCATCATGACCATTGATGAAACGGATATAGGGAGGACGGTTGGTTCATATTTTGAATCAAGAGAAATGGAGGCTGGAAGAAAATGATTGCTTAAGGCGCCACTCCTAACTGCTGTTACCGAATTTAGCCTAAGCGCGCTCCTAATAAGAGGCATCCATCATCGCCCATTTCAGTTCCTTGGTATCCTGCGACTACACATAGCAATGACAGGGTTATGAGAGAAACTGACAGTCACCCTTTCTTCCCCTTTCCCCACACACACGCACGCACGCACTCACGCACACACTCACTCCCGACTGCCTGTTCCTCACAGTGATCACCATAACAACACCTGCCTGCGGTGTGCATTTTGATTGGGTCCAACTGCCACATTCACGCTGGGAAGCAGTCCTTTTATGTAGTGGGTTTGTCAAGAAGTGTTACACCGGCACACACACTACAGAAAAAAGGGATTTTTGCATGTTATTGTTCGCTTTGTGGACATGTATTAATCCAGCTTAGTCTCTAAGGGACCCCAACAGTATTGTGCAATTATTTCGAACATAAATGATTGATTTATTTGTTGGACCATGTCAGTATAATAATGGCACAAGTCATCATGACATGTTTGACTTACCCTTGCCATTTGTTTTCCCGAAAGACAGCAATTTACTTGTTATTTCGCATCAACTTTAAAGCTGACAGCTCTGTGGGGCAATTATAGCCTCGGAGGCAGTGTTGTTATCGCCTAGTGTTGCACTTCACACTTTGTATACATTAACCGAGGCCTCTTTCAGCTTCAGAATCCACACTGAAGGGCTCCTAATGGCATAATATGACCAATTAAGTCTTCTCTTCGTAAACACGCCTCTGATCACAGATGAAGTGGAACAGTGTGGCTTGGCAGCTCGCCTGTAGCCGTAGTGCAGCAGGACAGAGAAGTGCACATGGTATGAAAGGTAAACAGTCAAGAGATGGCCTCCTTCATAAAGCGCTTGTTTGCCTTGATGCTAGAAGTCAGCTCACTGCAAAACAGCTGCTCGGTGTGTTTAGATTCTGGAGGTAAGATTTGCATTTTGTAATTATTCTTCGGTAAAAGCACTGAGAAGAAGGATGGGGCGCACTCTCAACAGTTTTCTCGCTCATTTTGTTATATTTTGAATGTGAGTGATGCATGAGAGTGTGCTTATGTGTATTAGTGAAATGCATAATATTCGAGACGATCAGAGATGTGCCGGGATGAACAAATGGGAACGTTGGGCCGGGTACAAGCTGGTGCTGAGGTGGCCAGTGGATTACATTGATTTCCTGAAACAATGGAGACTACCACACACACTGTGAGAGCATTAATAAATAACACCAAGCAAATGAGCCTTTCATTCACACCGTAACTCGGCAAATACCAGGCTTTTGTGTGTTTATAGGACACGCTGGGACGTTTAGCATTTTTAATAAACCCCGGTCTCTAAAAACTTTCCTTCCTATCTTCATTCGTCTGTGCTCTGAATCTGGGTTAATTTACTTCTGGCAGTTAGCCATTTCAATCCATCTATAAACGAGCATGGTGTGTAGTGAAGTAAAGCAAGGTCTCTTCTTTGAGCTGACCTTCTTAGAAATCATAGATTCTAGTGCATCAGTGCTCATTAAGGTGTAGCAAAAGGCAGAAAAGGAAACCGGAACGGGCAAAAAAAATGATCCCGAAGTGAAGAGCTGCAGGAGAACGAGAGGAGTCGATTCTGTTATTCAAAGTGATAGGATTATAGGGTGAGATCTACTTCAGAGCACAGACTTGGAGAAGGCTCTAAGAGGTGGAGAGTGTGTATAAATCAAGCTCACAGCTGGGTACTGTATTACAGAGAAGCATGAAAATGACTGCTCATGTCTGTCAAGAGTTTATTCAAGAGTCCATCTCCGTATGAACGGTTTCTAGAATCCGATATGTCATTTTTCAGTCTCTCAGTCCTCTAACCATGTCTTTATATCTAATCCACAATCTTTTTGTCATCTGTTACTATATGAAAAACGAAAGAATCGGGGTGGTTGCCGACCCGTACAATTCAGGTAATGAATGCGACACAAACAGGAATTTACATGAAAATTCAGCGATTTGCCTCGAACACTCTTCTTTCCTTACATTTAGCATTTATTTTTCCATCCTCGTGTAACTGCCCGAGAAGGTGACTGCCAGAACGAGAACCAGAGTGAACTGAGAAAGGGGAGAGGGAAGGAAAGCACCCTGGTGTGTTACTTCTAATATTTTTTTTCTTCTTGTAGGTCATGCTGATTAGCGCGGATTCTGGCACAAAGCAAGAGTTTAGTTTCCTCTGAGATCTGAAGCGCTGTTCAGCTCCATGTAATACCCCCAGCACCATCACTACCACCATCGCTTTCCCTCGTCACCTCCAGGATCTCATCACATCTCTTTTCCACAGCCCGAGTTCCCTGATCACATAAATTCAGAGTGCACCGGGCTGCCCTGACTGCCTGATCCCCTTCTATAAGATACAACAGAAGCTGCTTTCCTGATTAGACATGCAGGGGGGAAAGCAGAGGCTTCTAAATGAATCTCAAGCATTCTGCTATTTTCTTTCACTGAATGGGGCTGTCAGTGTGCGCGCGCACGCGCGTGTGTGTGTGTGTGTGTGTGTATATATAAGACCCTCTGCACTCAGCCTAGGTAATTGTGAGTCCACCAAGCTGTGAAGGCATTGAGCATTGCCTCCCTGCTGCACAGACACTCTACAGAAAAGAAATATAAAATGCAAGCTGAATCTAATCAATTTGGTCTATTTGTTTATTTATTTTCGCTCTGCTTCAATGCAAACAGAGTATTTTCCCAGCCTAGCCTCAGAGCCTGATGTAATATGGTGCAGCGTAGCGCATGAGGAACATGATACATCTTTAAAGGAGCGACACGTTTAAAATAACATGAACAGTCTATTGGATTGTGCATGTACCATGGAATATCATTACACCTAACGTAACTTCCTCATCATTACCGAAGCTCTTTTATATTTGTAACTCAGCCAGTGAGGATTATTTGCAACAGAAAGAGAGGCAGCAGTTGAAGGACATGCAGAATATGTTCATTCACTTTAAGGGTTTTTTTTCCCCGAAGGCTGGCCAAGTGAAAGGGGAGCAGCAGAGTGAGTGAAATGGCCTCCCATGTTGGAACGGCTAAATATGAAAGCCCCTCTCCCCCTCCTCCCCCCCTCCCCCATCTACACAGTTCATAGAAAACGATAAAAGGCAAAAGAGAGAAAGACATGGGCAGTGGAATGGAATATAAAATATTTAGTGTGCCTCCTCTTTCAGGGGTGGGAGTGTGAACTGTACTTATCTCTGCTTTGGATTGTTTTTTTGTTCCTTTAGAGTAGTGGGTGGAGTGAAAGACAGAGCGAGCAAGAAAGAGATACGGAGGAGAGAAGGACACGATTAGGACAGATCTGTAGCTTGTGAGACAAGTAAGCTTTCAGGGAAGCAATAGACTACACGTGTAGTTTGTGCCGGTTTTGCTTTCAAGGACAAAGCAAAGGACAGATTGTGCCGTTTCATTTCCTGTTTTTTCCCCCAGAACAGGCAGAGAAAAGTGGCTGAATGAATGAGTAAACAAATAAAAATAGGCCAGTATTTCAATTTCAAATGTTTGAAGTCTTAGATTCCCATAATAATCTCAGATGTTAGATTTCATTTGAGGATTTACTTTGACAAATTCACACCTCATGTGTGTTCAGGTTAGAAACATGTTGTGGTGGTGCTGAATGATTTGTTTCTTCATCCTATTTAAGAAACTTCAAATGGTCCAAGTTTGCAAATGGAATTCTGTAAAGACACAGAGCGGCTGTAAGCGTCCTGAGGAACGTAAGCTGATGCACACCGAGGTAGAACAGTAGATTAACTCTAAAGTGTTTTGGTGGCTTTCTGCTTCTCTGCAGATTGGGGACGCACAGTATTTTTTGTTTTTTCCTCTCTATCCTTTGCCTCCTATATGTACCTTTAGTTGTGCTGCAGCTATGGGAACTCGGGTGGTACTTCTTCCTTCATTTTACAACCTCTCTCACTCTTCCCCCTCTTTTTGTGTGTGACAGAAGCTAGCTGTAAGAAGTTGTCCTGTGGGGACGCCGGCCAAGCCGCTCTCCCTCATCAAGCCTCCCAGCCAGAGCATCGCCATCTCTGTGGTGCCAGCCAAGGCACCTGTTTCCATGGTGACCGCACACATTAACGGACAAAAGGCGGCGAACTCTGACGCGCTGCAGACGTCCCCCATCAACCTGCAAACGGCCAACCGAGCGCACAGACCGGGGGAGCTGTGCCACTCACAGGTACCCACACATAAATACCTCACAACACACACACACACACATACGAGTACATACAAACATTACAGAAGAGTTCAGAGGGGCTGCATGATGAGGAAGTACAACTTGAGTGATAGAATGGAGGTTATAGAAAGGGCTTTGAACTTTGACACACAGACTCCAAACTGCAAATCCAAAGCTTTTCAACAGTTATCAGTTATTTTCAGACCATGAAAATATCTTCATCAAACTGTGGTATGTGGTGATGATGAGGTATTAATGAATCTACCTATATACCAAAATTCTCTGCCACCTTCTGAACAAACTTTTAAAAAACAAACATTCTCGTGAGCTCTTGTGTGTATTGGCCAATACCCGACGCTGATACACAACCATCGTCCTCATAGTAATCTTGCCAACTCTCTGCAAGCTTTTGTTGCCAAGTGATGAGAAATATCAGAGGCAACGTGGTGTCCTATATTCTTGTGCACTTTTTGTGCTGTCAAACATCAGGCACGTTTACGGCATAAAATGTCATTATATTGTATTGGAAAATATTAACTCCGGTCATTCGGCGTTTCAGGCCAAAACTTGCATTCACTATTACCTTGTATATGGCATGAGACAGGACAGTTCTCAAAAAGTAAAGGTAGTCGGTCATTGAAGACTCACTCTGCAATGTGCTATGAACTTAACTTTATAGCACTTTCGGGAAACTGGGCCTAGAACAGAATACAACACCGTGAGCAAGCCAAGGAGCAAGAAAAATGCTCTCTTCAAATGGAGCTATGAAGGAAGGAAGCAGGGGGAGCTCATTCTCTCCACTGCGACTCAAGCTCATAGCAATTCTTACAATATATAACAGTTATTTTTAACATAAAACAACCTGGGATCTCAATGAGACACTAAAAAATACAACTTCCATTTAGCCTAGCCCCACAGCCACAACAAAACACCATTGATTATATTCATGGATTGGAACTTCATCAATTATATAGCTGGCTTTTACTTCCATAGCATTGCCTTTAGACTGTAGGAACTTGCAGGGACGCTCCGTCAATTGATTTTGGAAATACAAGGAGCTGTCTCGTCTCTAGTCCTTTAAAGAGTAAGTGTTTTATAAGCACAATTTAAAACTGAACTCAGACACAGCAAGACAGAAACCACACCTTGGAAGAATTGCACCTCGCTCTGTGATGCTATTTCCAGACATATATAGAAGTCTCGTGTTCACGTCACATGGGAATGTAATCACAATCTCATGAAATCACATTCTTATTCAGCTCTTAAGGAAAACTCAGTCAACCTGGAGACACCATACAATGACAGTAATTAAAAATCCTAACAAAGGAAGCAGTAGCAGATGGCAAATCTAGGGTGGGTAAGAAATACATTATTATTATTATTATTATTATTTTCGGTTTGTAGTCTATAGACCTGGTCAAAATGACTGCTGATGTGTACTAACACCCCCGCCCCCCCGCCCCAAGTATGCAGCAGAGATGTCTGAAACAGTCTCCCATTTTGAGCAGTGTTTCCTCAGTACGTCACTCCCTTCCTGGGGCACACTCGTCTGAGTAATCACCCTTCCTCTACCCTGTCCCTTCACTTCTCCCCGTCCGAGTCTCTTGGCCTTCCCTTCCCCCTCAGACCTGTCAGATTGAGTGAAAGGGAACCGGGAGAGAGGGGTCAGGAGGCAGGATGGTTTTACAGCTCTTTGTGGTTGTGCTGTTTAGTGAGCAAGCACACTGCAGCTTTTAACTTTTCCCAGTTGTCAGGGCTCAGAGCTAGTTAGTAAGCCTGGGTCTCAAGCTGGTGCAGTTTCACCTCAGAAGCACAAAAACACATATTTTAAGAATGGGAGCCAGTTTTTGTTGGGGGACTGGTGATGGGTGATGGTTTGGGTCCAGGCCACCTGGCTTTTAATTTGGAGATCAATAATGAGTTGCAAGTGGATAGAGTGAGACATTGGATGAATGCACACATTAGGAGCATTTTTTTTTTTCTATGCACAAGTGTTTCGGGGAATTCGTATGGGACTCGAGAGCTGCTTTGTGGTGACAGCAGGCTGATTCAGGTCAGCACTGAAACAGGAACACGCACAGCGACATCTGCCAAAGTAGCAGACTGTAAACAAACTCTGAACAGTTCATTGAAATATCTTGATTCCAATCTGTATTTCTCTTTTAACATTTGATAGATGTGAACGATGATAAAGAAGGAATTACATTTAATTTCAAACAAAGAAATGAGAAATTGCATTACAAATTATTGTGATTCTGCACACCACTGATAACGGTGACCACTAATACTAATACTAATTATAAAAACATTGTTTTGTATTTGTTAAAGGTTGCCAGATCATAACAGCTTGGTGTATCGTGCCCTATATGTTGCTTAGTAACCTGGGGTCAGTGCAGTAATACAGATCTTGTGAAAAATCAATCAGACCGAATGATCTGAATGAACTGTTGTATAGGTAGAAGTTTTACACTAATTGACAGGACAAGTAGAACAACTTCAGTTGTAATGATTTTGTTTACTTTTTTTGGGACTGGCTGTGTTGCACATGCCATGTTTTAATATTACTGTATTACACTATAAACCTAGTTATTAATAGTTTTGAGTCCAGTGGTGCTGCTATCAGTTCAAAGATCTTAATGAAGAATTGGGATTAAAAAAGCCACAGTGACAGAGTAATAATGGTAAATATAACCCAGCGCTATTCCCACAGTTCATAGCTTCATTATGCTAGAGAATAAGTGAAAATATATATTATTTTTTGATGTTAAGGGAAGATGCATACTTTAGGTCTGGTAGGTTGATCCATTGTCGTGGGGAAGCTGCTGTAAAAGTTTGGCCATCTTTTTGCTTTAACTGAGACACAGAAACAGTAATATTAAGCTTATCAGTTGTCCTTAAGTGTCCTGTATATAGATTTAGAAATTTGCTAATATAAGAGAGATGCTGTCCATTAAACCAGACAATAGGACTTGGAGTGAAGCTAAGACAGGGTGAGATGCGTTATGCTTCTGAACGCACTGACCTGCTGGTGATACTTGGATTGAGAATGTAGTCCGATGGATCCCTGTGGAGCCAAACAGGTAACAGTAGCTGATAGTAAAAAGTACTAACGGAAAAGCTTTAGCCTCTGAAGTAGAGCCTTTGAATGCTAACGCAAGTCAGATAGTATTGGCCAGCCTCGTCAGAGCGACACACACGAGCACGACACATGGCATTTAAATTGGACGCTATTGGCACTGCCTTTCCTGCTCTTTGCTGAATAGTTTTAATTACACTGACAGTAAAAGTACCACACTGCTGCTCAATTAGTTCCCTTTCACATCCACATACGTACGTGCGCGCATATATGTACACATGCATATTCAGCAGGCTTTCATGTGGATCACTGTGGATGTGTGAAAACACAGCTGGGAGACGGTGGCACCTGAGATTTCCTGCAGGAGTTACCAAGCAGGCAGCGAGAGCTAAAGGCTCCTTGGGGTGCCACTTCAAACCGCTGGCCTTGCAACTTGTAGTAACGGAACGAGATGGGCACCATGCCCGCATCCATGCCTGTTCGCCCCACTAGTAGGCACTCACTCCAGCAGTCACTGCTTAATGGTCTCCCGTATATAAGTGGTACAGCTAGTGGTAATTGAAATTGTCAGGTGACTACATGGGCACAGATGACTTACCTGCCCTGTGATGGCTGCCGTGCTTAGTTTTAGAAGACGACTATGCTGCATTGTGATCATGCTCAGCCAGGAGCTATAATAGATTTTCTTTTTTCTTTTTTCATTTTTCATTTTGTGCATTCAGTGTGATCATAATCACATCACACATCTCTCTGTTGTACATGGAATGAATCATTTCCTCAGAAAAGCAGGCTGTACACGGTGTCCTGACTCCAGTTAAGGCAACTTCCATCCTTGGATATGATTACTATTCAAACCCACCTTCTAAACACAGGGAGGGTGTAAGCATGCAGGCTTTAGTGGAGAAGTGTGTTTTGGTCGTTCACATCTCCCCCAAGTGGCCATCAGTGCCACTGTACACAACAGATCTAGTATAAGAGTCACTAAACTGCTGTTGTACTGATTATTTTTATTTGCCTTCTTAATGCTGAAAACGTTGCTGGAACGAGATATGATTTAGCTGACTGAGATTCTGAGGTGATATATTTTACACCTTAGCTCACTGTGTATTTGGGGTATTTTTCACAGCACATGCAAAACAAAGAACTGGTCCAAACAGGATCGAGCAGAATGAGGGATATTTCATTTCATGACGATATTTTAAGGGAGGCTGTATACACTATGCTCAGAACTTTACTACCTTGATTTGGCTTAATGTCTTAAGTGTTTTGTTTGATTTAGCCTTGTTTTTAATTATTCGCAGCAATTTCTGTTTGCATTCCACACATACATTTTTTTTTTTTTTAATGTCAGCCTATCACTTCATTGCTCCAAAATGATCCCAGTGAACCTGAACAATAGGTTTGTAGCGAGGTAGCGATAGTAGTGGATCTGTGTCGAGAGAGCCTTTCATCTTGAAAATGAAATGAGAGAATGCCTGGTTACAAGTGAAATGTGTCTGTTAAAGTGCGCACTCTGATCCCGCTCACTCGCTCTCCAGTTTCTTCTCCTTTCTGATTCCCTGCTGCGTCCATATTTCTCTGAGCTTGTGATGAAAACATGAGACAACATGGCAGAGATACAGGAGACAAACAGGTGTCCTCGACTCTGCGCTTCCTTTCCTCATTTTCAGTCAAAACAAACAACTGTCCTCAGTTTCAATCTGAATATTTTCATAACTCATAACTCTCAGCATCACTGCCTGACCCAGTTGTGTAATATACAATGTAGGATGGAGCTGCTGCTTGACATGGTGTGTATAAACAGCAGACTACACAAAGCGAATGCTTTAATACTGCATCTAACCTCAAAAAACAAACAAAAAAAAAATATGACCGTGCACATCTCGGATTCTCCGAGTTGGAACATTTGAAGCGCGAGCATCCCACACCGGGAAAGGCTAAAGCTACGCTGGGTATTTTGGGCTAAGTAAGGAAACACCGAAGGCCAGACTAAAATGTCAGAGTCTGAAAGCCTAATGCATGCCTACTGAAAAGGTTTCTCAATTCAGCACAGAAGAGGAAAAAATAAGGCTAAACGTTTCTCTTTTTCCCCTCTTGACAGCCAAGAAGGAGGAGACAAGGGACAGGGAGAACTGAAAGAAACACTTAAACTCTCCTTCTTATCCTATCTTTTTTTCCTTTCTTTATCTGTCTTCTTCAAAATCGCCAGTGAAATTGGGTCCGGTGGATGAACCGTCAGGGCTCATAGCTGGATAGGTTTCACAAAAATACCACATACCAGCATGGAACTGCTCCAGACATATATTTTATGCCCCGTCTGGTTATCACACACCAACATCTTCACTCAGATTGAAGACAGTTTAGAGAGGGGCATGGGGGGCGGGGAACACACACAGCTCCCAGGACTGCCTCAGCAGCCCCACTGCTTTTTACTCATTACTATTCAAAAAAAAAAAAAAAGAAAAGAAAGCAGGAATAAAGCAACTTCAAGGTTATGATGTTCTTACTCAAGAGGATGCCTAAGAAAAGGATGCTTAGGTTTTGGGGAGCAGGGGGCAACAATTACGGAAATGAACGCCCTCACCAAGGGAGAATTCATCTTGGCCGTTACCATGGGAACGGGCCTTTTAACCCCCCCTCCTCCCCTCCTCCCCCACTTTCTCTCGGCTTTCTCCGGCACAATGGAAGGAAGGGATTTTTACAGCGGGAGAGTGAATGATTATGTTTTTAAGGGGGGGGGCACCAACTTTTCTGATTTGTTCTCTTTGTTCAGGATGCAGAAACAGAAAGTGCAACACTCCCTGCACTTCAAGCAGAACAGGAGCCTTGCCAACCATTTTAAGCAAAACTACAATCTTGGGAAAGATTTGAGAAAAAAAGCTGAATGTTCATCATCCAAATATAGGTTGTTCACAAGAACCTAGGAATCGTAATCACAGACTGCACTGCGAGAAAATTCAGAAAGCGCCCGGGCCCTGATTCAAATCTCATATTTTACCACAGTAGATTAGGTTTGGAAGTAAATTATCAGCGTGAGTGAGAGTGTAGTAGTGTGCTGAGCTATGAAAGCACTATTTCTCCCTGCTCATGAAAGGTTGACCTTGAAGGGCAGATTTAGTGGTCAAACATAATTTTGTTCCTAATATCTCATTGTGATGCCCCTGTCAAAAAGCCATTCATACATGCCAACAACAGAACTGCACATGTGGTTTCAGATGCTCTCAAGGTCCTCGTGCATTGCGTAATTGTTGTATAGAAAAGAAACTAGCTAGCTCAACAACTCCATAACCAAATGTTACCATTGAACGTGTAGTTGTGCAGTTCTGTGAGTTGTGCGGAGATGATGTTCTGTGCTTGCAATACTATCCTTCAGATACACAGGTACCGCTGAAACTAAAGGAACACGTTTCTGAAGGAGACGCTTCTGTACCGGACATCTGCCGTTCCTCTTCCGTCTCTTTGTGCGAACGTGTGTTTGCCCGGTGTCTACCGGTTGGCCTCGGCTCGGCTCGGCTCCTTAAGACGCGCCGCAGCGTCATGTTTCACAGCTCGCACTGGCAGTTTGTTGTCTCCACTAATCTGCTAATCAGCTCCTGTCCGCCAGCACTGTTTAAACTGGCAGCGGAGGAAATAACACAAACACGGAGAAAGCTTTAGTGCTGAAATGTGATGCTGTTTCTGAACAAAACATGCTGTGCCACCTTGTTCTTAAGTGCATTTCCTGTAAGCAAAAGCTCTTAAACAAATGTTTGTAGCTTTTTTTTTTATATATAGCACATTTCTTTAGGGTCTTTCTGAATCCATTTAGATATAAGACACACAGAACATGTTGGTGGGATATATTTAAAGCATATATGGAACATTTGCTTCAAATAAGAAAAAAAAAGATCCTTATGGCGTACACCTGTGAAGGAGAATGGACTGTGCGGTATTTTTAGCCTCGGTCCTAGAATTATGCAACGACAACTTTGAAATATAGAGAAAGGCCTTACAGTTTGCATAATTCATTAATACATGGTGTATTAATAAAAAAGTAATTATTAGACTGTTTGTGTGACCCCACCATAACCACCTTCTCTCTCTCACTCCCCCCATTTCTCTCCCTCTCTCTCTCTTGCTTTCTCTCTCCCTTCATTTCTCTCTCTCTCCCCCCATTTCTCTCTCTCGCTCTCTCTCTCGCTTTCTCTCTCTCCCCCATTTCTCTCTCCCTCCATTTCTCTCTCTCCCCCATTTCTCTCTCCCTCCATTTCTCTCTCTTCCCCCCCATTTCTCTCTATCGCTTTCTCTCTCCCTCCATTTCTCTCTCTCCCCCCCATTTCTCTCTATCGCTTTCTCTCTCCCTCCATTTCTCTCTCTCTCTCCCTCCATTTCTCTCTCTCTCTCCCTCCATTTCTCTCTCTCTACCCCCCATTTCTCTCTCTCTATCTCTCTCTCCCTCGCTTTCTCTCTCCCTCGCTTTCTCTCTCCCCCATTTCTCTCTCTCTCTCGCTTTCTCTCCCTCCATTTCTCTCCCTCTCTCATTTCTCTCAATTCAAAGAGCATTATTAGCATGACCATAAATGTGTACAGTATTGCTAAAGCATTGAAATCTCTCTCCATCTCTCTCTCTCTCTCCCCCATCTCTCTCTCTCCCATCTCTCCCCCATCTCTCTCTCTCTCTCTCTCTCTCATGCTGCAGTGTACAATCTCATTTCCCTCACTGGAGATCATTAGTCACCCTGCAAGGGAAATCTCCTGTGAGAGAATGCCGTGTCAGCACTAACAAAATCTTTCACACAGTGAAACGTGTAAGGTTTCAGTGCTAAAAATGCATGAAACATTGTTTACGGATTCAATACAGATAATCCTTAGCGAAACACTTCTTCCATGTCATGACATTCCAGTGAGTGTTTCCAAACCGATCATATACTAAGAGAACTCACAGAAATCCACCACTGTGTGTTGGTTGTGTTTGTACTTTCCTCCTGTGCTTCAGGAATCCAACTATAATGTTTTATGCCTGTTTGGTGTTCTAATGTGAATGATGTTGGTGAAAGTTTGTTGTCTCGCTGGCACATTGAAGGATGGAGAGCCAATCAGATTGCCATGTTTAAGATCGTGAAGTTTGTAGTCAGAAAAGTGTACAAACTATATAAGTATTCTGTGGATAAAATGTCTGAGGCAGGGAGCAGCTGAAGCTAGTTGTTTTCAAACTAAAAACGAGCACAGGCCATTACTTCAGTGTTGCCTAGGCTGGAGCACAGCCTTTCTAAATTGACAAGCAGCATGCTTGACAGGCAGGTAGAGATTATTCCTTGACCTGACTGGATGGATGGCGGTTCACGTCTTCTTCTTTCCCCTCTAGTTTACGGAGCCCGAGTTGCAACATAGACTGGAGTTTTACCTCGGAGCAGTTTAATTTATTGACAGTTTTGAGAATGTGAGAACAGTTTCAGCAATTATTACAGAAGGTCTTAAATTCCTCATTGTCTTAGCTACAGGAAGGTTAAATCTGTGCGAATAACACCCAGTGTACTTTTCTTTCAGCACAAGTCTGAATGGATGGTAAAGCATGGTATAACTATGATATTTCTCCGATACTCACTTACATACTCTAGTATGTAATAAAAGCCCATAATCAGCAAAAGAAAAACATCCACTTTTTCCGTGAATAGCAAAGTCCTTGAGTGTTTTGCCACTGTGTACAGTCTTTTGAATACAGCAGAATAATGAACTCGACTCTGTTTCCTGTGTCGTTGTGTGCCACATTCATTTCAGTAGAGTTTCTCTGGGGAGAGCACTTCCTGAATCAGGAACATAAGTGGGCGTTTGGTTTTGAGCATCCTTTGTGGCAGAGTTTAAAGAATGCATTCTGCTCATACTCGCTTACTTATTAGCGCTGACCCGGTCCCGCAAGCTCTCTGGAACTGCATGATGAGCCAAATGAACGCAAATGAAGGGAATATGATTCTGAGGCTGTACTTGGTGGGTGAAGTGAATTTCGTTAGATCAGTCATGGCAATTTCTTCAGGATGAAATAGAAAAATATGTTTACAATAGAAAGTTGCCGGTCACCTGATCATGCAAGTACTCAAGGCGTCATACAGATTGTTTTTAAGATACTACAGAAAGTCTTAACACAGCACGTCTCTCCTCCATCACAGATGCTGGGAACACTCACAGCAGTGCCCATCAAGGTGCCTCAGGTCAGCTCTCTGCATCGGCTGGCAGGGCAGTCGCCCACTGTGCTACCTCAGGTAACACACACACACACACACACACACACGCGCACAAAATCACCCAATCCTGTTCCTCCTCAGGTCTCAGGTGTCACATAAAAACAGACTGCATCTAATGACTGAAACACTACTCTAGAAATCATAACACAAGGTCAGCCTGATCTCCTGAGGGGTTGCTATAATTACACTTAGTTTTACATTGACCACTTCATAAACTACATGTGCACATTTGGTAAACTCTTTCTCAAAGAGCTAAAACCCCCCCCCCAAAGTGCCATCCTATACCACAAGCACCTGAGTGTTCCTGTTACATTCATTTTCAGATCCATCCACAGCCTTAGTGTCTGCGTCACATTTCCAGTTTTGTTGTTTTGATTAGAGCTTTGATCTAATGAGCCGTTGTGTCTGCTTTGATGGCAGGGTCGGGTAAAATAAAATACTGATGATTCTTAAATGCACTGTGATTCTACACTGATGTCCACAATGTAGTAATAATAATAATAATAATAATAATAATTTTTATTATTATTATTATCATTATTATTATTATTATTAGAATGACATTAGCAATGTATTTTTTATTTAAAATGTTAATTAAAAATCAGATGACCATATCAGAATCTTTCCAAAACTTTAATTTTCTTTTAAATGTTTTTATTTATTTATTTATTTAGCCCCAATAAGGTTGCTGACTAGCTAGCTTGATTTAACTAGCGTTTACATTTACTTTACAACAGAAACCTGGAGATTTATACAGAAAAAAAAAAAAAGTGACAGATTCTCCTTGTTGAAAAGGACAATTACAAGTAGCCTAATAACACTTTTATATGTACATATCAAATACAATAATATGGAATATATCATTATTTTTTATTAGAAAGCTGGTAAATAAAAAATTATTCTGGAAAAGCTGGAAAAAAAAAATGCTATTCACTGACAGGCCTTTTTCTACATCAAATGGCGAGGGGTAGCCAGAAAGTTTAACAAACATGATTAGATGCACATTGATTTTTTTTGCTGTCAAATGAATAAATATTAAGACCATTCTAACAGTATTTAAACAGTGAAATGTATTTTTTACAATTCTAATCGATATCTATGAAGCCTAGAAAATGTGAAAATAATGTTTTTCTAAAAGCAGTGAGTAGCTGTACTAGAAAAAAGTCAATGTTGGCTATAGAAAAAAAGAAAAAGAAAAAAAAGATGCACACAGAACTGATTTGTAATTGCTCTGTAGCACTCTAATCAAATCCTGTTTGTGTTTGTAAGTGACCCATATCCCATGTCATTAGCACGAACACAACTCAGTCCTGAAATGACCCTCATATACACATTTTCCAAATCTCGATCATTTGAACGATCCAAATGCATTTACAACATGACGGATCTAACAAAAAATTCAAAGTCTAGAAAACGAGGGCCTTTTAGTGCAGAAAGCCTGCATGGTAAACATGATATGTTCATGAAGTTGCCTGTCAGCTGTTCATGATTTGGGTGAGAAGGTTTTTGCAGTTTTTTGCAGCTATTACTGGCGCTTCTGTGCTGAGAAACGTGTGGGTGCGGGAGCGAAGCCAGCGGTGATATGTGTATGCACAGTGAAATATGAGCTCATATCTGATCCATCCTTATTACAGTCACATGATTCAGTATCAAGGTATGTATTCAGTCTAGGGCCACATGCTGACATGTGATTTGAAAAGATCAGATACATTGCAGCAGAAGATTTGTGCCACTTCTGCTCTGAAATGTGAACACTGCCAGAATGGACTGTTGTATGTAGAGCAGAACATGTAAAGCAATATCTAACACGGATAAACAGTCACATCAGCTAGACAGCGGGGTCAAACACTCAAGCTTGTTCCTCAAACGCAGATTAATGTCCATTAACGTACAGGACAAAATGCTGGAGATTATCCGATAAATCACGTGGCTAACAAATCTCTAAGACTGAGCCTCGCAGCCATGCTCAACCTTCCATTCAGACTCTGGATGCAATTAATCCCTGCTCAAGTTGAGCTCATTTGTTTCCTTTGGTCTTCTTAATGGATCAATGTAGATAATGATGTTTGATAAGGACACAAATGAAGCTCGTTTGTGCATGTAGCAGGACGACCACAGGGGGGCAGCACAGGCCCAACATATGGTCATACTGCCGAGCCATGAACTCACATACAGTCAAAACAACACTGGACTTATAAGTGGACTCTGATAAAAACTAACCATTTAGGGATTTGTTTGTAATCTGTCTGGTACATTTCAAACTGGACACTGAATAACCCTTCAATCCCTGCTGAATACAGGTTAGGCCAAAGACTCTGATCCCGGACAGCCTTCCGCACAGCCCGTGCCAGGAGCAGCAGTCCAGCCAGCCACTGAGCCTGGCACGCGGCACTGCTGTGGTCAGCCACAAAAGCCAGGGACTTGGTACCTTCAGCCCAGAGAGGATGTCCAGTGGCCAGGGAGAGATCACGGCAGCTCCACTGCCTGTGCCCAGTGTCTCCACAGCCAGCGCTGGCGTCGCGTACGCCATCATCTCCGCCACCTCACCTGCAGCCAACGGCATGGCGGCCATGAGCGAGGCAGTGAAAGTCCAACCGCTGATCTTCAGCCCAGACAGCAAGGTCAGACAGCAGCCTGATCAGCTATCAGCACAGTTTACAGCTGAAAGCTAGCAGACATTTAATACAAAAGCTGAATTGTTCTTCTTCCTTTCAAATGATCAGGAAACAAACAGTGATAAGTAGTTTCAAAGCTTATGTTTATGCATCAGTTATATTTTGTAGAGCATTTAAACAGCTTCACATTGCGTGTTCATTTATTTATACTTATTTTTTCTTTAACATTTAAAATAGCTTCTTTAATTTAGACGATGTACAACACTCTACATTATGATACCAGCTACTTGTTCCTCTGCTCGGTCAGTGATATAACAGAACTGACATCTGACGAGACCAAGACAGATCTCATATGATCGTATTGCCGAGCCATACAAAGTAGAAACAATCACTATGGTTTAGAAATGCAGTCTTGTACAAACACTATTAAAAGGTAGAATTCTGCAGCGTGGACTGAAACAGTTTCTAACACTTATGATCTTTACACTGTAATGCTTTTGGGAAATCGTTCCCTCATTGTGCAACTTAACCTTCCTGGGCACTTGTGCGTGACAAGTAATTTTTTAGAATCCTGGAGTGTCTCAGAGTAGGGTCTCATCCCTGTGTATGAGTTTTGCAGCAGTAATTAATCTCAGGCTGGGATGAAAAATGGTTTGTGGCTGACACAGGGAAGATTTGTGAGGCTCATTACGTTGTCGTTAAGAGAGAGTAGTGGTCCTCATGACCACTGGTCACATTCAACTCTCACAGGCTACATTTCTGTCCTACCCTCCTATAGACAAGGCAATAACATCATTCATTGATCATATAGTAAAGATTAGCAAGGCTTAATAACAGATTTTCCACTTGTATTCATCCCCAGAGCTTTAATCCATACTACGTGTTAAATTTTATGTCGATTTAAAGCGGTAAAGGCTTTTTCAACCATGTTGCAGGAGCAAAATGATCAGTATATTTGTTACCCTGAATTTCTTATTGTTATTTTCCCGTCAGTGAAACATCCTTGACACTAAAATGCACTTACACACCAGTCTGGATTTGTATGTTTTCTAGGTGATTATAATCCAGCCACAGATTCCTAGCAGCTCTCAGGGTTCTCCAGGCCCCCAGGCGGAGATCCCCTCTCAGGAGCCCAGTCCTGCCCCCTCCCCCCAACACAAGCCCAATAAAAAGGAGGAAGACCCAGAGGTATGCTTAATCCGTAACAAGGACTGACAGACAAATAGATATACTCAGTGTCAAGAAATAACCATGGATACCTCCAGGAAATACATGTCTGAAGTCATATTTACACAATCCTATTCCCAATGTGTCCTGAGGAGCCTTGCACAAGTGTGCCCTCTATGTTGTAACACACCGAAGCTGAAAATCTGGATATAACAAAAATCATGACAGACAGAAAGAATTCAGGCTTACCCATGATATTAGCTATGAGGAATTGTTGCCATGATGTTTAGGTTCCTCACGGTCCCTCTCTCTCCGCCTTGCAGAAAATTGCGTTCATGGTAGCACTCGGCCTCGTCACCACAGAACACATGGAAGGTGAGTTGCTGCACACAGGATCCTGTTCCCGGAGTGTAACGGATTCCCGTTATAAGCTTCCACAATAACTGGTGTATTTTTGTTGTTATGGCAGAAATTCAGACCAAACGACAGGAGAGGAAGAGAAGAAGTACAGCTAACCCTGCATACAGCCTGTTTGATCCAGAGGTAACGCTCTGACTCGCCTGCACCGCATACCTTTTTTTGTACTATACATTAAAAACAACAACAACAAAAAAAATCATTTAGAGGACAAAAAGGATAATTGACAAATGGTTACGGTGATCCACGATGTGTTTTTAAATAATAAAAGAGTCTGCAAAATGACTGAGAAAACCTGTAGGTATCACTGTGGCTGAATTCAGACGGTCTGCCAAAACAGACAAGCTTTCCTGCCTAGAACATACATTGGCATCTTAATTTTAACCACAAACATATATCACTTAAATGACGTGGAAGTGTTTTTATTTAGGTTTTAATTATTAAGTATCATGTTATATATGGTGTCTTGTAGGGGTAACCAAACTTCTATAAATTAGCTATATGTAAATAAAAAGGATCTGGGTTCAGGAAAGCTTTTAGTGTTCAGACCTTTGTATGTATGTGAAATCGGAAAATAATCCCCATTTTCTAGGGTTCTTGTTGGTTAATACTGGGTTTGTGCCAATATTGGTTTTAGCTGTGCAAACCAGATTATCCTGTTTTATTCTGCATTGTTTATGTATATGGTGCTACATTTTTGTACATTTGTAATTCCTGCTGGTGCCAATGTCAGGCAGGTAACAAAGACCAAAAACAACCAGAAATGTTTCGGTGGTATAGGTTTGCGTACTTTGTGTAGTGGAAAAAAACTTCTAGTACTTGGAGTCACTTCAAACAATGACAACAAGGAAAAATAAGCCAAGCATACATCCGAAAACAGCAGTTAGCATAAACGTCCCTGGCTGACACTCAAGGCCACACTCCTGTTTACTGCTAGCCATATTACTGTTTGGTTTAATATCATTTTGTAGGTCCTCTACTAAATGTTCACAGTAGAGTGCACAAATGTCCTCTACTGCAGAATGTTTAACTAATAACATAAATAAGCAGTTCCTGTATTCTGTAAATGTATTATCATTTTACATACATTTTCCTTTTATGATCTCAATGAAAATGTTCCTCCATCATTGCTTTCCAGCGCAAAAGGCTTGCATCAAATTACCTGAACAACCCCCTCTTCCTATCAGCCAGAGGTAAAACTCATTTCTCTTCCCATCAACACAACAGCTGGGGTAGAGCTCACAAAATTACATTTGAAAAGGCACGCTCGTGCACTGCTTCACCACACATTCACGCACACACGGAATAACGCCACCAAGCTAGACAAATAGGATCCGAGCTCATGTAACGCAGACTGAATATCAAACATGTACGTGCAATTTTGGTCACATATCCGATGCATCGTTCATCCTTTTAATGAAGCACCTAGTGTAGTACAGACCACAAACAATGTGTACTATGTGTTTGTGACGTGTGTTTCCTAACGCAGTCACACACACACACACACACACCACTGTCCCCTGTTGCACTGCACTGCTCATTTTTGTTTCACACTCAAGTCATGATTACCAAATTATCAAGGCCTTCATGAGACACCAAGCTCTTCTTGAATCATGGACAGCAGATAGAATGCACTATAATGATTCATCTCTATACTACACATTACATCTATTACTATAGGTCTAACTACAAAACTAAACCTAATTGCAGTGTCACCGAAGGTTATCTTTTGAGTGGGAGAATAGGCTTTTGTACCCAGGAAACACTTCTACAAAACTCTCTAAAGTATGCGCTGTTGTTAAAAACCAAGAGAGACAGTGCTATGAAAAGAAGCACCTTAAGCTTTATTTCTGTGTGCTCAGCTTTGTTGCATGGCTATAATTGTAATCTAACCCATGAATAACCCTGTCCCTTCATTCTGCAAGCGACTAACTTATTCTCTGCTTCCTATTCGCACGCCAGACTCTGAGGATCTATGTTGGAAGGTATGTAGCCACACTCGAGATTCTGTATGTAGAGAAGGGGCCAAAGGCTTTTAGTCATGATCTGTAACTGGTTGCTTATTGTTCATGAGAAAGTTTCACATTAGTAATGCTGGGTTACATTATACATATTAAGTTGTCCAAAAATACAGTACATCACTTACAAATGATAAGCATTGAAATATTTATAAGCATGTACTTGTATACTGACATTGACAGAAATAGCAAGAACAATGCACTGTGTTTGTCACATAATACACTCACGGTCCACCTGCTCATTCATGCAATTATCCAGTCTTATCAGGTGGCAGCAGCGCACTGCATAAAATCATCCAGATACAGGTCAAGAGCTTTTGAACAAAAGCTAATGTTCCCATCAGACATCAGAACGGGGAGGAAATATGATCTCATTGACTTTGACTATGGCAGAGTTGTTGGTGCCAGACCAGGCAATGTTTTTCCAATCTTAAGCTGTCCAGTTTCAGTGACAGAGTCTGCTCCCACTGTAACCTCAGATTCCTGTTCTTGGCTGACAGGAATGGAAACGGATGTAGTGTTCTGCTGCTGTAGCTCATCCACCTCAAGGTTCAACATGCTGTGCTTTCGGAGATGCTGTTCTCTCTTCACTACAGTTATAAAGAGTGGTTATTTGAGTTAGAGTCTATTGTGTGTGAAAATCCCAGGAGCTCAGCAATACTCAAACCAGCCTGTCTGGCCATAAAATCTACACCATTCTGATGTTTGATGTGAAATGTGAAATGTGTATCAGCATGCTTTCATGCATTGTACTACTGTCACATGATTGGTTGATTGGACATTTACATGAATTAGCAGTTGAACAGGTTTTCCTAATAAAATGTGAGTGAGTATGCACTGTGGAAATTGTTACATTCCTACTAATTTGTCCAAAAATATTTTAAATTAGTATCCATTTGCTTACTAAATTTTTCATGTTACTGATATTTAGCTTGGTTTCTTACGCTACCATGATCCATGTAAAATCCACCAGATTCACACCGTTCGTCTTTGTAGTACTGATGAAATACAGTTCGGTTTAGGCCTAGTTGATATGGATTTGGATGAGAATGTTGTCAACTACACACACATACACACATACACACAGCACTGTGCAAAAGTCTTGAGCCACCCCTCATTTCTTCATATTTTGCATCCGACGAGCCAGACTTCATTGTATTTTTAAATGTAGTCTTGAAGAAAGAGTTCTCCAGGCTTCCTGCATACCTCGATAGAAAAACACAAGATGGAACACGATCAGTCATGGATCTGATCCCCATAGTCCAGATCTCAACATTGAAGCAGCGTGGGATCATCTTGACAGAGAATGGAATAAAAGCCAACCAGCATCCAAAGAAGAGCTTTCCAATGTCCTTTTAGAAACCCGGAGAACTATTCCTGAAGACTGCTTAAAGAAATTACAAGAACGAGAGCTCAGGCTGTGTTGAAGAATAACGGGGGTCATGCCAAACACTGACTTTAAAGCTCATTAGAATTATACAAACTATTTGTGTAATAGATGTACTGTATTTCCATCCATGTTTGCAATAAATAAAGAAATGAAGGACGACTCAAGACTTGTGCACACTACTGAATCCGATCACTTTTATGCCACACAGGATCTTAAACGTTTACCTTTAAATACGTAAAGAATTTGAGTATTACTGAAATGGAGAAATTCATTCATAATGCAGTCCTCAGCTGTATACCATGGGCTGATTCTAAAATACCAGAGCGATCTCCATTTAATGTAATATGCAGTTTGATGGTCTTCTTGCAAAACTGTGAAGCTTATTGCGTATCTGGCAGAACTGTTAGTGCAGAAATATTCTCTATCTAGAGCCCAGATTAAAAGAATCAATCAAAGTAACAGGATAATATGGTACCTTGCTTATCTTTAAAATCAATCATCACTGCTGTTGCTTTTCTGCCAGTAACACTGAAGTAATACAGATGTACAGAGCAGGATGTTGATAAGCGGGCTATAAAGTGTGACTTCTTTGTGCATGGATGCTGCAGGAGGAGCTGGAGCATGATGACCACTGTGCTGTGTGCAAAGAAGAAGGCAACCTTCAGCAGTGCCATAGCTGCACCCGCGCCTACCACCTGGACTGCTTACACCCTCCACTCAAATCCCCACCCAAGGGCATGTGGTTGTGCCCCAAGTGCCAGAAGAAGGTCGGTCAACATATAAGAATGGGTTGTTATAGCAACTAAGGATGTTTAAAAGCAACGTGCATGAATTTGAAGGGTTTCTTTCTCCTTCTCTTTCTCTTATGAAGGTTCTGAATAAAGAAAACTTGTCTTGGCCACATAATTTTGTTCAGTCTTATGTTACACACAAAACAGGTATGCTCCTCTATATGTATATAACACTATGTCCATGCCGTCTGTTTGTGGCTGAGGATGTGTAATGCGCGTTTGTATGTGCATGTGTATAGTGAGAGAGGAGGAGAAGAGAAGACTGATCAGGAGGAACAATGAGCTGAAGAAAGAGTGCGCACACCTGAAAGAAGAAGACCAGAGACTCAACAAATCAGTCTTGGTACAGTTCATGTTGCTTTGTTTAAACATGCATATTTTACTGGCACACACCGAGGCATTGAATGTTTAGATCTATGATCATTAATCGTAGGAGGAACCAACTTGTCTGGCAGCGATTCCACAACATTAAATACAACTAGAAATGTGTCCATTAATAGATTTAATATATATATAAAAAAGCTTTAAACATTGGAAATTAGTTTAAGTGTAAGAGGAATAAATGACTGTTATAGGATTATCTTTGGGGTGGTACTGGAATCCTATAAACACCATCATGTCAACATTTTATGTCTCTGTATACGACCTGTCAGACAGTAGGTGCTAGCAGTGTTTTTATAAAAAAAAAAGAAAAAAAAAGGGTGTGCATAAAAGTAGAGGTGATGAGTATATAGTGCACTACAGAGGGTGCATAAGGTATTTTTTTGTGTTTAGTCTTCATTAAGCCTACATTAACATTTTACATGTTGACATTTGGTTTATTCTTAAAAAAGTTTTAAGTTCCATAGCAAACATGTGCAAGTGATGCACATTGAACTGTTAAAATGTTCTACTGATAAGACAGGTCACTAGTTTGTTAATTAAACATGCTTATTGCATGGATAGGATTTGCTGTAATCTATACATTTGTTTTTATCAACTAAGCGTCCCGATATGTAATTTAGTCTTGCGATTGCAATCAGATGATACCGATATAAAGTGTGTGCTGCCACGTCTTAATCAGGTGTTGAATATGCTTTGAGGTTGTGATCAAGTGCTGGAAGACTAACCTGCGTCTGTCCCTACAGAAATGCAGAGACGTGAAGGAACGTCTGCTGAGTCAACAGAGGGAGACTCAGGCATCTCTGGAGCGTCTCCGAGCCCTAATCCGCCTCATCCAGCGTGATCACATGATCCAGGTCACCATGACGGCCACCACCACCACTTCAGGGGGAGCAGCGCTACTGTCTCTGCCCTGGATCAAACCAAGCTCCACCAGCAGCACGAGCAGCTCCACAGCTCCCCCTGCAGGGCCCTCCACACTGCTGCACAAGAGTGTGCTGCAAACCCAGGGCAACAACTGAGCCCATTGCAGGCAAAAAAAAACACTTTATTCATAACATGCGTGCATTTCTTTCACCACACAGCTCTAACCGAGCTTAATGAGAGATACTCACAATGGAAGCTGGAGAGTGAAATCTGGCCAGTGTGGGTTTTTGCCCCCAAGAGCTGTATTGTCTTAAGGAAAAAAAAACAAACAAAAAATATAACAGAAAAAAAAAAAAAAAATCAATACTAACTACAGTATATTCTTAATTCAATTCATAAGTATTTTTTAAACCCAACACCTACAGTGCTTAAGAGATTTTTTTTAACTTATTGTTTTTAATTTACTAAATGTTCTTGGCCTTAATGTATTTATGACAAAAGAGCAGATAACCTTGCCGTCATGAATACGGAAATTAAGTATTTTACGCGGCTAAAGCCTTTTTTTAAATTACAGTTTTCTTTTTTTAAAGGGGGGGATACTTGTTCTACATATAGCGAGAGAGAACATTAGATTAGTTAGGTAGTTAAACGAGACATATGAGACAGAGAGGACTGTACAGTGATCTATCCGAGTAGGAAAATAAATTGTTCTCATTCTCCTAAGAACAACAATCGCCATAATAATTCAGGTGAAACGGAGATGGGGAAAGTGGTTTTCATTGTGTATGTACTTACGAGCATACGAGCCTTCAAACGAACACAGAAAAAGGAAAAAAAAAAAAAAAAAGAGAATAACTTTTTTTCAGTATTAATAGAGTTGAGATAAAGGAACAAAGTATTTAAGATGACTACAAAATTTAGCATTTCTAGTGGAGAATTTAGTATTTTCATGCGGATGCCTGTTCATAATTGTGAATTGAAGTATTGGAGAGAGGGGATCGTTGTACATATGTTGTATGGTTATAACAGGTCCTTCTGATTTTTCTTCTGTATGTTACTCCAATCAGAGCCTCATCGCTGATGTTTCTTTCTGTTTCTGTTGCACTGACAGCAAAAATGGACATTAGGAAGGGCCATTCAAGTTGAGTGTGTGCACCTATTGTCAAACCCTTTCTTTTCTTTCTCCAGTATATAAGATATGCCAAAAAAAAAAACAACAACCCCACCTTACATTTTTACGCTGAGAGCTTTTCCCATCTTTCACCATTTGTCTTTATTATGAGTCTTGTCTGAATTTGTAGTTTTTGCTTTAATGATGCCTTATTTCCTAATCGCCACATTGACATTGTGTACAATTTCACATATTATTGCAAGGACACATCTTGACTAGAATCGTGTCTGTTCGGTCATTTAATTTTTCTTAATCTGTGAGATGATCTAAATGAACACTGCCTCAAGAACAAGATTAGATAACGCCAGGGTTTATTAAAGATATCACATTAAAATGAGAAAACTTTTCCTGGAGTTCATTTTTTTTGAACGGACAATTTTGTGCGTCACCTTTGCTAGTTTGTCTTCCTGTTCTTCTAAAGGATTTCTCAAGGTTCGGACCTGGCCTGTGAGGCAGGGCTGCTTCTGAACTCGTGCAGAGGAAAAGCTGATCTGCCTTTGCTTTATGTCTATAGCTACTGATCAGCGTTCAACCCAGGTCAGCAGGGTCTGAGCCTGATCACAGTCCAGTGGAGCAGAGGACTTTGTTTCCAGAAATAAAACAGTGCAGGTCACTTGGTCTCGAACTGCGTTCAGCTCTGCTGGAATCATCCTGATCAAAGATTCCTATATAACCATGGCAGATTTAAAAAGACAAACAACACAAGACATGAGATATCTGATATCATTTTCTATTATCATTACACAAGGGCTTCACAGGTGTGGGATTTATGGATGTGGAAGCATTATTTGAGTGCATATCATAGATTCCTGACACGCTCTGTAGATTATTGTAAATTTCATGAATTGAGTCAGACCAGCGTGCACCATCTAGATTCGAATGTAAGGAATTACACGCATATCACCCTCTGGCCCGTAACAACACCCACGTCATACAGACATGCCAGACCCTAAGGGGTTAGCTCACAGGAAACTGCAGAGACTACAGTATATAGATTAGAATCAAACCATGTCGCAAACAGGAAAGTCGACGATTAAAAAAAAAAAAAATAAAAAAATAAAATCTCAGAGCTCTGTTCCTAGCGAGAGTGTTCTTCTGCCCTTCATGCATCATACGAGACATGTCCCCACCTCCTCCGCAGTCCACCCTCCCCCATATTCCAGAATCTTCTCCGGGACAAACTGTGCCGTGCTTATACAGATCTATTTTAATACACTCGACACTACGTTGAACAAGATGAAACTTTTTTATATTCTTTTATTAATGAACATGGGAAAGAAAAGAGACAAAAAGAACATGACAATTTTTTTATGGTTTGCCAATTATGCATTTAGCTTGCAATGTGTGATGTGTCCGTATGCTATGAGGAACAGGTAGCAAAAATAAAACTGAAAAGGCAACAAGGCAACGGTTAGATGGATGTCTTCGGACTGTCAGAGTAGTGTTTTTTTCTTTGTCATTATGGAAGGGGACTGTCCAGTGGATAGTATGTATAGGAAAGTGTTTGTCTTACATATGCCAATGTAGTTTTTTCTTCTTTATGATGCATTCAAAGTTGATCGATGGAAGTTGGTAAATGGTAAAGAGTAGTCACACTTTTTTGTACCAAGTTCTTATTGAAAACTGAATCAATAATAAACATGGAAAATTGGAGTCTTGTTAAGTGTGCTGTATGGTGTGTGTGTTTATAATGCATTCATTACAGTACATTTACATTATTTTAAAGTTCGTGTCTGATGAGTTCCAATCCTTCTCATTAAGTTCACAGCAAAACTACAAAATCTACAACATTCATAACAAATGATTAGGCTTGTTGTGAGCGACTTCAAGTGTTACTCATTTTCTTGACTTTGTCTAGTAAAACAGCTCAACACATTAGTATCAGTTATGAATCCACATTGAAAATTCAGAGAACAGGTTTATTCATTTGGAATAAAACTGGATACAAATATATACAGACAATCGAATCATATTAGCAACTCCATTGCTAAACCTTGTAACAAACCCTACAGGAAAATAATCCTTTATAACCTATATTTCATAACGTCACTTTTTCCCGTCAAGCATCAAATCTTGGCTGATAACGGATAAGAACAGCTTCAGGAGGGTTTTAAAAAACTCTTTCACCTCAGTACAAACACGTCGTTGCACTTTTAGATGAGCAGAGGGTAAAGTGGACTAGATGTGAAGGATGAGAAGAATATAGATCGATACTGAGCAGCCAGCTATCGTACAGTGATCTGGCATCAGCTCACACACATCAGGTTTACATAACTTATTAGTGGAATGTAAAATTGAATAAAAAGACCAGTGAAGCATAAACATGGAATATTGTTATTTCATAACAGCCCAATGCTGTTACGATTCATGCCTTCAAGATGACCTCTTGCTGCCTCCAGCGAACGGTTGCCATGGCAATCTTGAGTGCAGTTGTAATTTAGGGGAAATTTGCTTTGATTTGTGTGTACCCAGTCAATGTGGGTGCGCCTTTGTTCACAGTTAAAGACGTGTGCGAGTATGCGTGTTAAAAGACTTTTTAAGCCGCACATAGCTCACATCAGTACCTGAGCGAGGAGCTGTATGATTAATGCAATATACATAGAGATATTAATGTATACGGCATTAACATAATGGTTAGCATGTGTCTAAACATGTTCATTTATAATAAATCCAAAGACATTGGTGGTAAAAGTGCCGTAACAGTTTGCTAAACCTGACTTATGAGACACTCGTAACTAAATACATTCATCAGAACAAAAGACCTTCTGTGTGTTTTAGTGTTATAGTAGTATACACAATGTGCAGAGTCTTAGTGTTTCGGTCCGCAGTACAATAAGCTTACAGTGTGTACATTGTTTGCCCCATGGCTCTGCAGGTCACTGAGAGTCGAGTCATCACATCAGTGGCACAAGCAAGAACAACGAGGCCAGGTGTTAGGCTTCCTGCTGTGAGCTGTAGTGGGAGTGTGTGGAGCGGTCAGGGCAGTACCTGCTGTGGAGGGCAGTTGGAGCTAAAGATGGCATCATAGTGCTCGATGAGTAACTCTGTGAATATGTTCAGCGGTGTGATGGCACCCAGAGACACGCCGCCATGACGAGGCCACACCAGGTTCACCCCGAACACGCATGCCAGGTTAGAGGAGCTCATCTTATTAAAGATGCTCTCTTGAGACACCTGCAGACAGAAAAGCGGTGACAATAAATACAAACTGTATATATATATATATATATATATTCACATACATTTGTAAATGTACTATTACAGTAAACAAAATATTCACACATCACTACTTTAAATGAGTTTTTAGTAGTATTTCCTTAGTATTAGGAACAATCAATACTGACACGTCAATATAGAAAGCAAATGCATCCTGTAATATATGTAGCTTTCAAGCTCATCTCCAATGCAGGATAACAGGCATGCTGCAGTATTTAGCATGATACGTAGGTCATTATCTATTAGGTAAGTATAGGTTGGGTAGATATGCATGATTATGAAATTACATACTGCATACAACTTATTGGAAAATTACATACAAGACTAAGGATTGTGTACTATAAAATCTTTAAACTGGCACTTGTGGTAAAAGACTTCAGTCTACATAATGCGTTGCATTTTCCCAGCTCAGGGAGCTGTACCACCTGCATGGATTGGGTGGTTTGGACAGTCCTGGCATGTGCAGGGGTTCATTGTAAGTAATTATTCTCCGTTCCCTCTGATTAAACATTTGCATGCCTTGGTGAGTAATGATGCCCCTGGGAATGTCTGCAAGACGATTACTCTGTTTCGCTGTACAGGGCGGTCATGCCGCGTCACGTCAACATGAAGACACTGAAACTGTGAATGTCAACCTGAGTGAGCTACAAATGTGCCGAGTGATTTAAGGATGATGACGCCTTGTGCATGGACAGACTGAAATATGAATCTCACTACAGGCTGCTTAATCTAAGGAGCAGATTCCCAACCCTAGCCCTGAAGTGCCCTGGATTACAAATTGGAATGTTTTCACTGCTCCAACACACCCACGTCAGCATTTTTAGACAGGCTAATTAACAGCCCTTCCTGAGCTGGTGTTCTCCAGGACCAGTTTTGGGACCTTGTGTCTTAGAGGAAGCAATTTATACCGTCTCCCCTGGTATGAACTGTTTTCACAGCCCAAGAACATGAAATATAACATACATACATTTTGCTCACACATAATATAGAGTGTTACATTTACCGCATTCACAATTTATACTGGATTTTCAGTTAAGCTAAAACACAGGCTATAGGAGATTTTCACCAAGATTCATTCTGATTGCAGATTCTAAATGAACTGATTTATCCTATCCTGGACTCTGCAGATAATAATAATCTTCATTTATATGCTCAGGACTTGTAATCTGATTCTAAAGTCATAAGCATGCGTGGCAAGGTTTAGTGCCAACTTTACCACAACATGGAGCGTACAAGGCTGTCAGCACATTCATCTTTTTAAATCGCACTGACGTGTTTGTAATGCATTTTCAATTATTTCTGTCTCAGCAAAATGCCATCTCGGTGTGATTGTTAAACCGACAGAAAGAAGTGTTTGTGACCGCCTGCACGTGTGACAAATATTAAATACTGAACTTAATAGAGAGGTCAGCCCATGACCTGTATCTGCCTCAAAATGTTAGTCTGATGCCCTTCCACCCTCACAATTAATTTAAACAGATTCTGTAACATAACCTGCATTTTCTCGGCTGTTTTATATGGCTATTATTAAAAGGTCCACTATGCAGGATTTAGCTGGATCTGTTAGCAGAAATTGAAGAGAGTATTCATAAGGCTGTTTTCATTAGTGTATAATTACCTCTAGCTACAAATTGTCGTGTTTTTGTATGCTTAGAGTGAGCCCTTTATACGTCACGTTTTCACACGCGGCAGGGTGAATCTAGAAGGAAGCACCAACAGAAAAAAAAAAAAAAAAAAAAAGAGGAAAAGAAAGAAAAGGAATCAGTGTTTGCTGGTGCTGGCTAACAAGTTTGAAATTTTTTTTTTTTTAATGGAGGATCATACTTATTATTTAGCAGAAGGAAAAGCAAGGGAGTGTTAATTTACGTTTTGGAAGTATGCTATAGGCACCTGACGGCCACCGTAGGTGCTAATGTGTGCGTGGAAAGGGAGGGGTAAGGAATGGTTGCATTCAACAGAACCCTACAAACTGGACCTTTAATTTATTGCTATAAAGATTACCAATTACAGATGATGTGTTTACATTAACTTTTTTTTTTTTTTTTTTTTTTTAGGATTGAGCCATCAGTTGGGTTATTTACAGATTATCAGACTGCAGACAAATTGCTATTCCTATTCTACAGAAACCCGTGTACGTAATTATACTTTATTATCAGTGGAAAAACGTTATTGTTGCTGGTTGTGCACGGGAGAGCAGAAGCAAAATGAATCTGTTCGAGAGTAACCAGATGCAGCCAGGTCTGCAGTGTATCCCCTTACCATATGCAGGAAACAGATGAGGTACTTAACCACGATGAAGTTGTACTCTGGAAGCGACTCCACAATCCTCTTGCACTTTGAAACCCGCAGGCTGCTCTCCACCTCTGTGAAAGACACCGCCTTGTTTTACAAAAGCCGGACATTCCCATTGAAACATCAATAAATAATTTCACCATTCACAATACACCAAAGACCGGTGTTATTCCTACAGTAGAAAATGAGCCCAGACTTTGGCAGTTACCTCCAGAGGGTACAGAGTCACTTATCTCACTGAACTTCATTTGCTTGCCTTTGTCACGTCCCATAGATCTGCTATTTGGTTGGCATGAATGAACCAATGAATTATTAATACTGAATAAATAGACCAGCCTTTGGGAGAACTGGAGCAGACTGAACTTTACTGAATGTTGAACTCGGATCCTTCATCTAGAAAAAAGTTCAACAGTTTCTGAATCCAGAGGTTGCAATCGTGTGGCATGGATGTGACCTGTAGGGGCACACTTCTCTGCGGGTAGTTCTATTTGCTACTCTGTATCTCTACTAGATCTCGTAATTGCGTGTTAAAATGTAGTGCAGTGAGCTAGATCAAGGCCTGGATTTAAAAACTCACTGGTGAGATCTTGTATCTGGTTATATAACGTGAAGGTGAGTAGAGGCTCTGGCAGCTCCCGGAGAAACGTCTTCAAGATCACAGCAGGAACATGAACATCAGAGTACTGCTCAAAGCTAACTGGCTTGCCTGAGGCGAAACAGAAAGAGAAAGAGGGAGGAGGAAGGGCGAGACATCATAAAATTGATTGTATAATGGACTCATTCTGGTAAAAGAATACTAAAAGTAAAAGGATTTCTATCCACAGCAGCTGTAATGATCACGGACAAGCATTTTGACACCTTTTAATGTACTGGAGAAAACCAGACGTTTAACTAGGTCAATAAACATTTGAAACACATACCTTTATAATGTTACCCTGCACTTCAAACCATGGAACAATACAGTAACAAGTAATTCTACCAAAACACAGTGATGCAGCAGTGCTTTAGTCCTTCAGTTGTTCCAGCTCTTTCACTTCCTCTTCTGCACACTTTACTCAAACCGATTAGCCTGCGAAGCGTCAATTTTCATGCTAATACCTCTGTCGGTGCCGTCACGCTCGTCATCTCATATATACCTGGAGCTGTTGCTCTTTTGTTTTTAGGAGCCAACAGTAAAACCTATTATTTCAAGTTTGAGAGCATTTAATTTTTTTCTCCTAAACACCAATATCAAGGTGATAGTGTGACACACCAGCAACCCCTGAGCACATCACGAATATTTCGATATAAATACATTGAATATGCTTTAATAATGTATCCAAGTGAACCAAACTAAAATTATTGCACAGCTCCCCCTGATGGAGCCAACAATATCCAATGCTTTGCTTTTGCTCTTTACTGAGTAGAACACCGTCTGTCATTTGCCTAATAAAGAATGGCTTCCCTTCCTCTTTTCTTTGTCTACAACGGGACTACAGGTTATAAACACTTCATTTAAACTGGAATATATTGTGCCAAGCAAGCTTTTTTGTACAGAGATATGTGTCAATGAAGGCATTGGTTAAAAAGACAAAGGTGGCAGAGTAAAACCATGAGGAACGCCACCGCTGACTGATAGAGCGCTCCTCTGAGACGGAGCTCTTTTATACATTATTGGAAGGAAACAGAACATGACTAGCTATTCATAAAAACTGGACATTTAGTTAAATAAGGGAGTCGCTATTCTCTTCTTTCTGTATTAAACACAATTAAAGTGTCTCGATAAAAAGAAGACATATAATCATAACCTCAAAGCTGAGAAGGGTAGGAACAGAATTTTGAGTTAGATCTCCACAGGTAATTGGAGGGGTTAATGAAGTGGAAAGTCGAAACGGACACTATCTTAATGGGGAGTTCTGCAGGCGACGTGCTGCCTATGATGCTATCAAGAATCATCGAAGGAGACTGAGCCCTATTGATCTCCTTTTCCTGGCTGTGGAAGAGGGAAGGAGAAAGACAGAAAGAAAGGTTGAGAGAGAGAGAGAGAGAGGGAGGTTGAGAGAGACAGAGATTTTTTTTGTTGTTGTTATTGTTCCTGTATTTGTTTTATTGAAACTGTCTCATTTCAATGCTTTAGCAATACTGTACATGTTTATGGTCATGCTAATAAAG
>JAQQZR010000004.1:10096197-10130685 GCA_030068235.1 Notoglanidium macrostoma
TGCTAATAAAGCTCTTTGAATTGAATTGAATTGAGAGAGAGAGAGAGAGAGAGAGAGAGAGAGAGAGAGAGAGAGAGGTTGAGAGGTTGAGAAAGAGAGAGAGAGAGAGAGCGCTCACCCTGGTTATAGAGTTTCTGGATGTCCTTGATGAGCTGCACTCTGACTGACCTTCGGAAGATCCCTTCTGTTTTCAGCCCTGCAGGGAGGGGCAGGGAGGGGCGGGGAGAGGCAGGGAGGGGCAGGGAGAGGGGAAAGCTTGTGTTTGGAAATGTGCCCTTGTAGGGGTTCATTTTGAGTAGCATTTTTATGTGAAGTACTGTTGTCTGAATACAGATGTAACCATGCAGATGGTAAATGAAGACGTCAAAACAGTAACATCATAGATCCAATATGCAGTATCCAATTAGCCATCTGTTATTATTTCTGCCCTTACCTTCCCGTTTCAGGTAGGACACGGTCTGAGACATCACAGGAGGAATCAATACGCCGTTGTTTCTCTCTCGAATGCTGAAAAGTATATTTATTTAATACCAAATGTATAAAATAAGATGCAATACACAGATTTCCGGTGAAACTGATAAGCAGTTAGGGTTACCTCTTTTTAATTACGATCAACCAGGCAATATCACTTAACAGCGATGGAATTTTCATGTTCACTACAAATGATTGATGAGTCTACTCACTACTGTAAGCTCACGCCGAACTGCTGTGTCGGCAGAGGAGGTCTAGGGGGTGGAACCTTCACTGGAAGAGCTGCTCCTCCTTTTTGAGCAGCACGGAGCTCTTCATCGTGCCTGATCACAACAGCTAATGAATAGTGTATTCTCACCACTGTGATATTTGGCTGAGCATCAACTTAAACCTACAAGGACACAGCAAGTCTTTGAAGATTATGTTTTTGAAATGATAATAAACCAAACACGATTAGTGTCTGTAGTGTTGAAAATCCCGACACTGACTAAACAGCTGTCAAAATGAAGAGATACACTGCTGCCTTTTATATCACATTGCTGATGTACTGACAAAGTATCTGTGCTCATCCATCCATCCAATCGGTTAAGTGTTGCGGGAAAGCTGGAGCCAAGCCCATCTGGCTTTGGGTGATAGGCGGGGTACACCCTGTTCAGGTTGCCAATCTATCACATGGCTAACACAGAGACAAACAATCATTCGCACTCACATTCACACCTACGGTCAAATTAGAATAGCCTGTCGACCTAATCTGCATGTCTCTGGGCTGTGAGAGGAAACTGGCATTCCCAGAGGAAACCCACGGAGGCATGGGCAGAACATGCAAACTCCAAACAGAAAGGCCCCATTGGCCGGCAGGTTCGAACCCAGAACACTGTAGTACTGAGGTGACCGTGCTAACCAGTGAAATACTATGCCACAACTAAGCATGACTGAACACAAACGGTCTCCCATGTTCATGTACTCGATGAAATGAATTTGTGTCAATTATTTATTCGAAGGCAGCTCATTAGATCAGTGATCAAGAGCTACAGGGCTTAAGATTTTAGGTCAGAAAAGGGGGTGTTTTCATAGATGTGTCATTTCATTTACCATCTCTGCTCTGATTAATGAACTGCTGACTTAAACATGCCCAGAATATTTGAACAATGCTTTACAAAGAAATATGCGTTTTACTCTCCCTCCCGCTCACAACAGATGTCTCAACTGTTCACGTGAAGGCTAACGTGCTTCCTACGAGACATGTGAAGCCAGCCAACCACATGTTTTTGAACAACTGCTCACGATGCATCAAAGGGCAGCAGTACACACTCGGAGGAAAGCACCATCCTCCCTGTTCCACATGCATGAGCGCACAGACACCCACGATAGGTCAGTGTCATTTTAACTGGGTCAGGGTCCTCATCCATATTCACCATTAACACATGCAAACACGAGTTTAAAGTATATCTGATGCAACTTTTGCTTTTATACAACAGAAATCCTCCACTGCGAGTCTGATCATATAAATATTCATACTATTGACGGACAGGTCTCGTTCTTTTCCTTGTTTGGCTGAGGAAATGGAAATGTTAGCCTAAAAAAAGTTTAATCAGCTGTCCTGTGCTCCAAGTTTGCACAGTAGATTCTGATTTTTTGTTAGTAAATGGTGTTTCAACAATGACGGTGTTTTAAAAGGCAAAATGCATTACATTGCTTCACACAACAAAAGTACAATTGTTTTTAAATCTGCTTCAAAGTAACACTGTGCACCAGACCTTAATACAGCATGTGGGATGGTGAGCTGCTCATAGTTGACGTGTTCCCTCAGCTCTGCCAGATAGTTCACATAGGTTAGCTTCTTACCAAACTTGTGGCTAGGTGAAAGACGATAAAGGTACGTAAATACCACAGATTACAATTAGAACAGCCTGATGGATAATATGATCGGTGTTTATAATAACCTTATAAGAGGTTTGAATACGTTCCATAGGATTCGGATGAAATGTGTGGGGTGGACAATGTAGAGGGCTTTAAGGTTCTTCTTATACCTGGAATAGATGCATATGGAAATAAAGAAAAACATTTTAAGCACTAGAAAGATCTAAAAAGGTTTAAAAAAAAAAAAAAAAAAGGGACGGGACGGGACGGGAGTGACAGCCAATCCAAACTCGCCTAGCCAAATCTCTTAAGACCGGCATATCACAGTTTATTCCATGCCCAGACATTTACTCTAATTTGCCTCATTACAGAAACTAAATTATTGATTCTGGCTCAGATGTGCTCTGGGAAGCTGGTTGACTGTTACATCGGAGACGAAATACCAGTAGGGACTAGTTAGTCAGACGGGTGGGTGAAGGTATTTAAGGCATTTAACTCACTTTCTGTCGAATTCCCGGTAGGCGTTTCGGAGCCAGCTCAGGGAGGGTTTGTTGATGCTGCGCAAGCCGTAGTGAAAGTAAACTACCGTGTAGTCGCTCTCAACGTACTGGTCCAACGTATACTTCATATACCTGTGAAACAGCCAAAATAAACATTGACAAAAAAACAAACGACATATTTTTCAGTAGAGAAGATAGGATAAGAATGAGAAGCTAAATCATGTTATAACCATACTCACTCAAGTAGTCGATGGTGATTCAGCTGATGTGACGGGGGCATGCAGCAACTGCTGAAAACAATCAACTTTCTGCCGTAATTATCATCACCTACACACACACACACACACACACACTATAAATCCAGAGGTTCCTGTTATTGTTGACATGGTGCTGTTTAAACCAGTTAGCTGAAACAGAATGCTAGAGTCCATGTATTATCCCCAGAGGAGTTCATTCTGCTTTTAAATTAAAATACCATGCAATTTTAATGAATTGTTTTAGTTTCATTTGCTTTAAGAAAAAAAAATGTACTAAGCTCATTTACAGTTTGTCACGTCATTCGTTTTTATAGAGCTTAGAAGCTAACAAAAGTATTTAAATATGCATTTTGCATAGTTTCATTATATACAAATCGCATTAAATACATTTCTTTTTTTCTGTGGTCTATTTAATATACTCACATTTCTGCTAAGATTTGCCTTCAAAACGCTCATTTGAAAATGTGAGATTATGTTTTTGAAAAACTAAACACAAATCGAAAAAATAAATAAATAAATAAATAAATAAATAAAAAAAATTTGCAGATTCATGGAAACTGGACCAAAAGTGAAGCATCCTGGATTCGCAGGAAAAGGCAGACGCTTTCAGAGTGGTCAAACACAGCAATCCCAATCTTCTACTTCACTCAAACCCATAAAATGAAGTGAAGACATGAGAAGTAGCATTAAGGGGAATTCCAATAGAAGATCTGCACTGTACTGAAATAAGTGCATCTAAAAATTCCTATTAAGCGGCTAACTTTGGCTTTAGAATAGTTGCTTAGAATAGCGAGAATGTTAGCTACATGCTAAGATTTTAATAAGTGTTTAAAATCACTCTAGAAAACGGAGTAAAATATGCGAGTACAACATAAAGCATCTACTTTCCCCGTGGAATCCTGGATGGTCCAACTTTGTCTTGATTTACACAAAAATCTGCATTATATGTAGATTTAATAAATATATACAATTTTTTGAGATTTACGGTTGATTTTTTTTTTAACCTTATAGCCTGTAATTTCAAATCATGTTTTTAAATACAAATCTCCCCCCAGCAAGTTCAGAACAAATAAAAAACACTGACAAGGAAGTTTTGTTCACTGATTTGCCAATCACATGCAAATGGAATTTCTAAGTGACTAACTGGAGATGTAAACTGCACTGAATTCATACAGGCCACAACCCTACGTCAGAGGAAGACTGAGGGTTAAAATAGGTTAATAGTATAAAAATAGTGTGGAAATGGAATTATAATGGAACAATGTCAAATGTTGCCTCTGATGCATTTCAGTGCTAAATAAACCCTGTTCATTCAGTCAAACTCCTTTAAAAATCCATCACACACACTTTATCCACTGAGTCATAGTGATGCATACTGACTAATCCAAGAAAGCCTTGAACTTCATCATTAAAGGAAACCATGTGAGCACAGATGCCCATTACATCTGTAAAGTAACGTGACCGAGAGCGCGCCACATGCCGAGAGAGTACCTGTAACTTGGAGGATGCCGTGCCTCGCTACATCATAATAGGGATGTGATGCATCTTGACAAGCATTGCCACTGGGCGGTGCTAAAGGACACAACTGCCCCTGATCCTCCTCTTCCTTCTGCAGCTCTATTAAAAAAAATAAAAATAAAAGCCCTTCAGGGTTAGCTTGTACTATCAGACATCTGAAGATATTCTTAGATCTTACGTCGTCTTGTCATATATAACAAATGCACATAACATAATACCATGAATTAATTGATCACATCTTCTGCCCTAAAAAGATTCGGAGGAGAAAATCACAGCTAACTGTTCGGCGTCAAATTATGTGACTATATTTCAAGGTCTTACAACAATATAAATCTATGCAATGTTAGTATTAAATATATACACAAGATGTTTATGATTATGTCATTTTTGGTGGAATTAACTGAACACAGGGCGCTGTTATTGCGTCATAAAAATATAGGAGTCCAAACATGTCCAAACATGTGCCAGTATAAAAATAGGGTTGAGTGAGTTAGTTGCAATATGAATATTAAATCAGATGTGGATTTCTTAACTAGGGTAAAATGTAGGCAGTTCTGTCCCCTTTTCTGTTGTCTGTAAATAATTTAACGGAAGCTAGATTTCAAGGACTTCATTACACGATATAGAAACAAATGTTGCCGTCTTAAGACGTCTGGATGATTTTAATGAATTGTTTTCCAGACGAAAGAAACGGCATTCGGGAATAACTATAACAAACATGACGTGAAAACATTTCTGCTCTGTTTACATTTCTTTCATTTGCAGGATGTCTTATTATACAAGCCTCAGAAACTAGACAGTTGCCACTATCTGTATGGTGAATCAGTTTTTACTTACGCTGCACACAGGGCCAGGAAGCCGGCTATAAATACAATCTCTATCTTACAAAAAAGAAAAAAGGAAAAAATAAATAAAAAAGGAAATGACCAGTGGACTACGGTTTGGTTTTTTTGGTGGCCAGTGTTCTGTGAGATAAGCTGGAGTCACGTCTCTGACATTTCTGACAATGTGACTGTACTAGAGGAGACGCTAGATAACTCCTTCCATGACCTGTTACACTTACAGACAGTCCACATTGAAGACTCTTGTTAAACAGAATAAAACATTAGGTTATGGAGAGGCATGACATTACTACAGCTACATTTTACTCCAGCACCCTCTTTTGGAGAAAAAATAAACCAAACACACCACTTGCTGGCCACCTGAACAAGGCTTATTATACTGTATATTTCATTAACATTTTCCACTCATTTAGGATGCCATTAACGTGAACAAATTTTTCACTGAAAAGGTCAGTGTGTGTTAATGCTTAAGGAAGCTGATGGCTTACTGAGTGCACATAGTGACTGGAAGCTAAAAGAATACACTGGCCTCTGTGTGTTTAATTATCAGTGCACCGCTGTCCCCTCCACGCACACGCACGCACACGCACGCACACGCACGCACACGCACGCACACGCACACTTTCTGAAGGTCAGCATTACCTGAAAAGTGACTTGTTCCTCTCACAAGATGATAAATATAACTCCGCATGAAGGAACATGCCGAATACAGCATGTGGTTTCGGAGAAATTGCCCTGCTTACTGTTTGTTCCTTCACATGGCCTACTTCCTTCCTTAGCACCAAGTCAACAACTGACTCAGGAGGAGTGAGAGTCACTGCTGCCATCTTGGATTACTAATTCCTTTCCAGACATCCGAGTAAGGTCATAGCTGAGTCATGAAGGTTTACTGATAATAACATCAGGGAGGTATTCTAGACAGTAAGGGGAGATCACCAAGCCTGAAGGTCACGCTGAATACACAACGGATACACCGTGGCCGAATCACATCGCTACTGAGCACTCACATGCGTGATGTCTGTGCGACAGGCATGACCGCACAGCTAGGAAACATGGAGCATGTGGACAGATGAAGTTGGGCCTACTATAATAAGCACATGTGACTATTTGCATTTTTCTGGTTATGAGCATCACCATGACAAATAAACGCTTCTATAAGTACACATTTCCGAATCAAGATTGCATGTACATTATTTGTAGGTTACATGGACTAAATCATTGTAACTGCTACGTATGATGTGCCTCTCACGTATGTTGGAAAAGACACAACCAGGACCCTTAGAAGTTCAGAAATAAACATCTTTATTGTAATTATGTCGTAAGTGCTAAAAGGACACGGAGACTCACCTATCTCAGCCAGCTGTTCCAGGTCACTTGTGGAGATCATGGTAAAGACTGAGCGAGAGCGGCTAAGCTCACGTACGTCCTGCAAGAGAATGATGCTTTACTTGTTGGCAGTGAACCAAAGTCTGCTTTTGACTTGACAAAATAATGCAAACACGGTTTCTCTAATTAATTATTAAAACCCTGCTGGGAGACATGGCAGAATTAGAATTCATTTTCTCTCCTCTACTTCATGCATGCAATGAAACAATGGGACGAAAAAATGAATAAATTAGGCTTGAAAACTGAAGGACACTGACTCACATTAATGCCAACAAAATGCTTTCCACTAGCTATTAAAATATATGGGCTCTTTACTTATAATGTTTGTTTTTGTTTTTCCTGTCAATCACTTTGCAGATTCTAATCAATCCTAATCAGATGCAAGAGTTTTTCTGATATTGTATTCGAGTGGCCTGCTTCAGCTGCATGATTGTAATTCCCTAGTCAAGTAAACAAGTGACTTAATGCTTACACATTAATTTTTGTTATTTAATGTGTTTCCAGTGTGTGTGTATATATATAAATATATATATATATATATATGTGCATGTAAAAATGTGTTTTATGAAAACATATAACAGTTTGCTATATCCTAAAAGGTATTTGGGTTTGTGATCAAAAAATAAATAGGAGATGATGAGATGATACATCAGAACTTTTTCATATCCTGATGTTTGAATAATGATACTCGTACATGTCTGTCTTTGAACAGTGAGCTGAAGGTTGTTGGTCAGGTCACTGTTTCTCTTCACAGCTCTCACGGTGTTTCTCTCTGCTGTAGTTTTCCTTGGCTGACGTGCTCAGGGTCTCCTTGTTCGCACACCAGTGATTTCGGTCTTTTTCAGGACATTCCAAAGTGTTGTATTGGCTATGCCAATGCCTGTGCAATGGCTCGAACCAATTTTCCCCCTTTTCTATTCAAAATAGTTTGCTTTTCTCACATAGAAAGCTCTCTGGTTTTCGTGCTGGTTCATCCTTAACAACCAATGCTTTGTTCACAGGTGAAACCCAGGGCTCAAACCAAGAGTAAACATTCAGAGCTATTAATTGTTTAAACAACGACTCAGTCACGTGTTCCATTATTTCTGATCACTTGAAAAATGCGTGGGTTCAAACAAAGTCTACGTTTTTTTTTTTTTTAAAACACATCTAGCTTTAAATATTAGGAAATATTTAATACTGCTGTTTTAAACTGATATTTTGATCTCAAACCCAAATGTCCTCAACTGGCCTTGCCGTTCTAATACTTTCAGAAGGGACTGTTAATGCTGAACGTATATAAAATAACTAAAACAAAAGTCACTGGATATTAATTTCCCCTGACTGTATAACTTCTAACTAAACATCTGAGGCTAATGGGCTACATTTTAGGCCACCTAGAAAATCTTCAAGATCAGGGATAATTTTCCTGATTTGTAGTAAATGCACCAAGCACACAGTGTGAGCAAATCCCAAATGGCTTACACACAACATCTGTTCATTAAACAAGGTATAACACAGTGGTATCTGTCCATCTGTTACATTTCCATATGCACCCCACCACACAATTCATGTATTATGCATAAATCACACAGAAGCAGGTAGGAAGGAGGAGGGGGATGAGTGCAGCTGTAATTTCTGTGTAATACTGGGTAGAGTGGTAGTGAGATCTGTTGTCATTTTATTTACAATTTAAATGTAAACTAGCTAGAAACCAAGCTCAGAGTCATCAATACTGTGCAATTAACAGGATGACGCTTGTTTTGGTTGGTTTCTTCCCTTTCTCTTTCCTTCCCGTCGCCTGATATTTTAACTTTCATAAATGCGGTGTTATCTTTAAGCTAAAGATCTACGAAAAGCATTTGAAGGGATAGTAGCAGGCCCAAGTGTAAATGATTCATTTTTGCAACCACTGCTTATGTTTTACAACAATTCTGGCCCCGAGATTGTGCGACATCTCTTCTGATTGGCCCTCCTGCTTCACAGAGATACAACAGACCAGACAAAAGCCGACTACACAGAGTCCGGACCGAATGTCAGGTTCACCAAAAAAATCCCCCCCAAAACACAGCAGGGCATCGAATTATTCTGCGACCACAAAGTAATGATCGCAAGATAACAAAAAGGCTGATGTCGTGAGTCGTGGATATTTGCTCGATTAGGCATGATCTAATGCTCGGAATATCGCTCATAGTTTATCTTCCGCGAAAGCACACGACACGGCTATGTGCGTCACTGCTAATGAAAATAAGATGGCTAGAAATAAAAAATAAATAAATGGCTGGAATAAGTATTAAAAATAAACAAAAATGAAGGACATTTTGATCTAAAGGAAGAATCCACCCTGAACGTGCAGCCACCCTTGAATGTCAATATTTATAACGAAATATCTTCAGTGGTGAAGTTGACATTTTTGGTCAACATATTGGTCTATTTTCACTTTAATTAACACTTTTCCTACATTACCCACAATGCCTTTTGACTACCTGCTAATAGTAGAGCCAGAGCAATTTAGCCTTTACTTCATCTCCACCTAAAGAGAGCAACACGGTAGTGCTGTAGTCCTTCAGTCAGTCCATCTCTCACTTACTCATCTGCACGCAATGCTCAAACAGATCAGTGTCCAAAGCTTTCAAGCTAATACCGCTGTCAACACCATCAGCCAGAGTTTTTTCATAGCAAAGTCTGAGCATTATCACCTTTGTTTGAAATGGTTCAGTCTTTCTCCTATCAAACACCAGTGCTAGCAAGTGCAGTGACACAAATACAGCATCAAATACTGAATTAGCATCAGAATCACGGAGCACAAATATAAACATATTTAACGTGGATTTAGACTTTGGCCAGTTAAGCATTATACCCGGACCAGACTACATGATACGACATGACAGATTAGGCAATCATAATGCTATACATTCTTGCAGTTGGGAGACTGGAAACGGTCTAAGTTTGACCCCTAAAAAGCATTACTCATGTCCTTGAATGTGTTTAAGCAGGGTCAATAAATGGTCGACTGTGGTTAGAGAAGAACGTCGAGGAACACGTCGGAGTCGTCAAACCAGGCAAGAAAATACAAAAAAAACTCTGACATGCTGGATTTTTCGTTGGGGTGTCGTGGGGCATCCAGGAATCATTTCAAAGTCAGACTGACTCCATACAGTCTGATCTCGGCATCAGAGTAGGTTTGAGATTTATAAGGAACTGACCATTATTACTACTTTTCTAGCCGTTTTTACTTTTGCCTCATACTTCCCTAGAGGCTCAAGATTACACTTTGTTTTCCCAAAGATATTAAAACCTCACTCCACATTCATAGGCTATGGTTTCATACAAAAACAAATCAAATCCCAAACACCATGATAAAAAGTCAGCGCTATAAACGTGTAGGCGAATCCGAGGACAACAATCAGTGTCCTTTTAGAAAACTTTCAGAAAGCACAAGCTGCCACTCTTACAAATTCCCAGACAGATCCATTAAAGCTGACAGCGAGCCGAGGTTCCTGCAGGATGGGGAATTTAGATAGGGCAGGGTGTGACAAAATAAGTGTGGCTGTGTGGACACTGATAAAGTTACACCGGGACATCCCCTGAAATAGTTTACAAAATCAGTGGCAGGCTGGCCTACTTGTAACCCCTTACTTTCATAACCCAGAGCATATAATTCAATAACGTATCAATTTTTCATAGACTTGTCAAATGCATATTCTCTCGAATCAATGTTGAAATGTAACTATGAAAACGAAAGCTAAATGGCACCAGTAAAGTTCACATGCTGCAGGTGGGACTGCAACGCAAATTTCCTAAAATAAGTACCTTTCATTATACTTCCGGTTTATTTGCAATTCTGATGTAAAATGAAGCATCTGCTCTATTTACGTGATAATAACTGTAGATTAACTGGAACACATGCTCAAGCTGAGAGAGAAATGAGTTCAGAAAAGCAGGACAGGTAACAGCATTCAGCTGGGTTCATTTTATCTCATTTATTCCAAACTTTCAGTCGTACGCATGGCAGAACAAAATATGGCCAAACGAAACTTTAAGTCAGGAAAAAAAAAAAATCTACATACTTAAGATTAACCTGAAACACAAAACTTATTCATTGATATAGCGTCGTGTGGTGAATTAAAGTAACTCTAAACCTTCTAACTCCATTTTCTATGTTTGTCACCTAAACATGAAGCCTATGAGAAGCTGCTGCTAAGCTGGAAACACCTTTAAAAAAAGTTTGTTTGTTTTGTTTTTTTTTACCGTCAGTGTTGTATCAGGTGCTCAGAAACACCACTTCCTTGGAGGGTCATTCGCTTAGCACTGCGCATGCGCTGTTGCTCTCGCGCGTTCTTTCACAGATTTCTTCCAAACGTTATCCAAAGTGGTGAAGCGAAGTTAGGGCGCAAATCCAAGCCGCCTTCTGAATCCACTACAAAAGGTGTGAAACAAGTGTGCCAGCAGTGGGAGTAGGCGGTTTCCGAAGTAGCATTGGTGTTGTCAGGTGTGCACTGTTGCACAGCGAGGCTAGAAGTGCTACCCACTTCAATAAAACAGCTCTATACAACACAAACATGGATTGTTTCACAACCGGAAGTGAAATGGGCGTGTTAGGGAAATTGTTAGGTGTTAGGAAAATAGGGAAACACGCAAGTCTTTTATGTGTTTTTCTTTCTCTTTCTCTTTCTAACACACAAAACTCATCCCATGAAGACCTGATATGAGTTGATTTGACTGGTCACTTCCTTGATGGAAAACAAAAATCCAGTTTGGTCAGACCAGCTAGGAAAACAGGCCAAGCTGGTCAGAATGGTAAATGACCCACTCCAATTCATAGATTTGTCAAACTCAAGTGCCGGAGGTGTATTATTTTTTTCTTTCTAAACACAGCAAATTCAGCCCATGAGAGCCTTGATAATTAGCAGAACAGCAGTTCTCAAAGTGGGGTCTGTGAAGCCATGGAAACTGCTTCTAAATTTTCACTATATACTAACATTATACAACACAACAGAAAGATAGTTAGAAAATCACAACATTCATCAATTAGTTTACTAAAGTAATAAGAAAGTTTGAAAGTAACTTACAAGCCGGCAAAGACGGTGGACTCTCTTGAGCAGCTCAGTGTGTGTTTTGGCAGCTGATAGCTGGCCAGAGCAGGGTGGCTTTTTCAGCAGGGCTTAATTGAATTTGTTTAATCCAAACCTTAGTAACTCAAAACAAGTAGGCCTATAAATAGCTAATGTGGACTCGGTCCTAATGTGTTCTGTTGTTGGAAAGTTCAGGAAATAAAAAGCTCTAGGGCTCCAATAAATAGCCAGAATATTACTGTGCACATTTGAATAACGAGCCTTATACTCTGATGGAAAACATGTTGTGTGATATTATGTAAGATTCACCCAGAGAGACAAACCAAAGAACTGAACTGGTAGATGTAATCTTATTTTAGGGCTTAACAGTTAGTTACACAACCAACTAGGACCATGAAAAAGTCAATTGTTTGAAATCTCATAACTTATAACAATGGTAGAAATTGTGTATATCAAGTTTAATTTCACAAATGAAGACTGGTTATTTTTAAACACTTACACTACTGGTGAAATGTATTAAGAATTATACACGCTTTGTTTCCGAAGGCATAAGCCCAAAGCAATGACTACACCAACTGGGAATTGAGCAAGACAAAAAAAAGGAATGAACCGTCAGATTTTTATTCTCAGCCATCTCTGAGTTGACCTCACAGAAATGCTGCTTTGATTTGGCAGACAGTATTGCCCTGGCTACGGCTGATAATTGGCCACAAGTGTCAATCAAATCTTTGCATCTTTGCTCTCATGTTTGGTCTTTAACCTTTTCCCAGCATAAATACCAGCCCTAGGTCCAGCTTAAACCTGCTAATGATGAGTGACAGTGAATGACTGCAGGATAGAGAGAATTTTTATAGATAGAAAGAGCTTATGATGGAGGACCAGCAAGCACTTTATATCAAAACTAGACTCAGCAGCAGAATACCCCCTACTGTTACAAAGAAAATTCAATCCAGTGTGCAAATTGCCTCGATGGATGTGAACAAATAGATTTTGCACTTCTAATTGCAGAGGATGTAAATTTATTTTTAGTTTGTGTTGGTACTTAAATCCACAAAATAAATAATAGAATCTTTTGATTGATCAGACAATATTTTAAGCATTTTAATAATAGACCAAGAGCAAGTGGGCATATTTAATAAGTTGTTGCGGGCATTGAGATTCTCAAAGTGTGGAAAGTATGACACCTTGTGGTGAAATGGCAAGCTGCCTACTTTTTGCTGGGCCATTAGGTACTAGTAAAGTGTACTACTGATGTAGTAATTCAGCATATAAATGTAAAGACTTTCCAGTTTTTCCAGGCACCGTACGAGCAATCAATGAGTAAAGCTACACGTGTACAAAAATAAAGATTGAGGTAACATGCACAACACACTGTAACTACACAGAGCAACAGGAGAAGTAAGATAAACTAAATGGTCTAATTCTGCAAGGGCAACATTAATAAAACAAACAGAGCAATGTTTTAGCCTACCACAAATAAAGAAGAGCTGACAGAACACCCACACTAAAACTTGGCAGCGTTGGTGTTGCTAATCCTCTCTTGGCTCTTAATCAGTTGTTAGCTGCCTGGCAAAGGGTTGGGGAGGGAAAGCGGTGATTGGAGAGGGTACCAAAGGAAGCAAACCTTCTAGAAAATGCCGCTGGAGTCACGCAGTTATGCCTGTTCCAAATGCAATAATCCAGAGATGAATTATTGTGTGAGGCAACATTATCATGGTGGGAGTACAGCAGCATCTGCTCTAATGGCCCTTGCTGCTTTTGCTTTAGGGTTAAGATGAGACATCAAGCCTGGGTTTTCTCTCAGGTCATGATATAAACAGAAACAGAACCGTGTAGTCACGCAATACAGATGAACAAGAAAACATTATCTGAGAGTCACTGGTTTTGAGAAATGTTTTGTTGACCAGAAAAAAAGGACAACTGCGTTCAAGGTTCTCCACCCCCTTTTTTAAAAGTAGGGGTCAGTGATACTGCTTGAAATATTTGGTAAAGTTCTCCACACGTTGAGGCAGTCAATAAAATATTTGCTCAAAGGCAAAACTCCAGTTTCTGAGGCATCCCAGGCTCTGTAAACTGGAGCAAAAGAAATAAACGATGTGGACCACCAACATCCAGCCAATAAGGACAAGAAGACTACTTCCTGCCAGTCATGTACAGAAAGCTTAGCCTCTCGCACTAGTATTCAGTCCTTCGATCCTATGCGGAACATCTGCTTGTGTTTTGTGGTCAGGCCTTTAGAAAGAACATTAAAAAGGACATGATGAATTTGTTTGAATTGTGAGCTTCAAAAGCTAGAGTCAGATCATGCTTAACAAATTTGCACATCACACTTTTAAATGAAACATGACTTTTATAAAATTATTCTCAATCAAAGGGAGTGGAGATTAAGAAAGAGCTGATATTCGAAAAAAAATGGAATTTTGTCCAAAAGGTATTATAGAAATGTATTATTGAAAATGTGAACAACAACTTCATGACCATCTCAGTAAAACAGCCCTTCGCTAATTTTCATAAACAAAAAATGCTGATTAATCAGGTGTGAGGAAGTCACTGAGACACCACCATTGGTTCCCATGAACATTTAAAAGTGCATGCATTTAAAAAAAAAAAAGCAGAGGGGAAGATTTATACACTGTAGCCAGCCAAATATCTGGTGGTCAGGACACCTGAAAATAGCATGCATCTGGTGAAGCATTTCAAATAGTAGAGACAGCAGCCTTGAGGTACTATCAAAATCCAAGCATGGAAGTTGTTTCCTTTCAGGGGCAAAAATAGGGTTGGATGCTTTGCATTGATTCATAGGTAGCAGTATCATCTGTTGAAACAGTAAGCTGAACAGGAAACCGTAAGCTGGTCCAAATGCATGTCAGTGAATCTCATCTAGTGTATCAAATAACTGGAAAGGCATAACAAGTTGGGAATTACTGCTGTGAGCACCCAATCACTCGCCCTCCACTCCACTGCACTGTGAAATTGCTTGTTTGGAACAAATGCAGGAGAAATGAAATGGCTTGGCAACTTGAAAAACATTTTTAATGAGTAGTGCGCTATCAGTGGGAAAGAGCTAAGCAGGCTCGACATTCTTCTGCAAGAAAGATTAAGCAACAAAAGCAAGGAGATTCATTAGTTGATTATATATTCCTCACTTTTGTTTTGGTAATCCTTGGCCCTGTTAGGAAGGGTCGCTGGGCACTGGGCAGTGATGGTTGACAATTATGTATTATTGAGAGAGTACAAAAACATTTTAGATTTCCAAACATTACTTTTCCAAAAAATTGCTTTAGAAAAATGTTTGTATGTCATTAAAAAATGCAACATATTATGTGAGAGATCCTTTTTCAGACAAAAAAACATAAGGCTTCTGGGGAACTGTGGCAGATTCAATTAGATTAGATTTAATCTGTACATTTAGTACAGTACATTTAGTACAGTAATCTGTACATTAATCTGTACAGATTTAATCTGATAAAATTAAATTTGATTTTTTTTACTGCGAGTAAAAAAAAATGCAAAAAAGGAAAATGCAAATATTTACTTTGTTTTGTTTATAAGTATGCAGTGTTATATACTTGTGGTATATATGCACATTGTAGTGTGTGTCCGTGTATATATATCCATCCATTATCTATACCGCTTTATCCATCCAGGGGAAGCTGGAGCCAATCCCAGCATCTTCGGGCGAGAGGCGGGGTACACCCTGGGCGGGTCGCCAGTCCTGCGACACTGCCAACACAGACAAACAGCCACACACGCTCGCATTCACACCTATGGGCAATTTAGAGTAGCCAGTTGACCTAGCCAGGAAACCGGAGCACCTGGAGGAAACCCACGCATGCAAGGGGAGAACATGCAAACTCCGCACAGAAAGGCACCCTGGGTGACCCGGGGATCGAACCCAGGATCTTCTTGCTGTGAGGTGACAGTGCTAACCACTGCACCACTGCACCGCCTGTATGTATGTATGTATATATATAAATACATACATACAGTATATAGTATAGTGCGAATATGTTATTTACTAGGTCTAAGGAGTAAACACATCACTGGTGCCCAGCTACCCTTCATCACAGATTTCTATCACAGATGTTATCTACAGAGGGTAGTAAAAGGCATCATCAAGGACATATCTCACCCCAACCTCCTTATACTCTTGTTCCATCTGCTACAGTAGCCTCAGCTGCCATACCAGCAGGCTAAGGAGCAGCTTCTTCCCCTCGGCAATCATCTTTCTAAACTCCTCACAACGTGACTAATCCTCCATCCTCCAAACTCCACATTGTAGTTCAATGTGGAGCACTCAGATCAACTTACACCATTTCACAGTTTCCACACCCACATCCATAAATTCTGCACTGGACTAACTTTAACAGTTTGTACAGTACTACTTCCATTACATCTGCACCTTTGTTCAGTGTTTCTACTGTCTTCATGACTGTAAACCATGTCTCCAGACTCATTTAAACACATCATCAATTTGCATAGGTTTTTTTTATATTCTTATATAAATTTGCTCTGTTGATAACATGCCATTTGCACGTCACTTGCACTTTATTGCCACCTGTCTTCACTGTCTCTTTGCACTTTACACCTAATATAACTGTTTTGCACACTGGTTAGGTGCTAACTGGATTTCATTGGCTTTGTACTCAATGACAATAAAGATGAATCTAATCTAATCTAATCTAATCTAATCTAATCTAATCTAATCTAATCTAATCTAATCTAATGTGTAAAATAGGGTTTCTACAATTTATTCACAATTATTATATTATTGATTTATTAAAATGAATTATTATATACTTTTCAACTAGTTGAACTAGTAATTTAAAAAAGTAGTCAACTAGTCAACTAGAACCTTTTCCATAGTCAAAGCACTTTCTGGGCATGGCTATTTTTAGCCTTTTATTTGTGCAACAAAGAACACGTCAAACTGCATTTCAGTTAACAACCATACACAGGCTACAAATTATATTTCAATCTTCTTTTTGTAGGCTATACTGTTAACAATGAAAGTAAATAAATTGTCAAAATATATGTGCAAAATACAATACTACATGTTTAAAGGATGTACCAATTCTTAAAATACACGTGTAGATGAGCTGGTGGCTCACACCATTTGACTATGAAACGGAGTGTGAGTGTCCAGAGGGTTTTCCTGCTCTGCTGGAAATCGCTCTTTCACACAGCACCGGTCACAACAGAATTCACTATGCCACAATGAAAGGATTTCATTTAAATTGTATTTAGCTTTAACAGACGACAAAAATAATTGTGGAAGGGATTACTTAGAGAGTGGTCAGGAGTGGGATTGAAAACCAGTGTTGTGTTTACTTCTCCACTTCAAGCAAAGTTATATCAGTGTTAATGGTCCATTAAAACAAAAGAAAAAAAACTCTTTTGAGTATATTCTTGTACAGTTGACTGTAGAAACTGTAGAAATAGTTTCAGACTAACAAAGTATATTTAGCCTGCTTTCTTTACCATATGCCTGCATCTCCTAGCCATCTGCCTTAATTTTTTCCCACCTTCCTGACTAGTCGATATCTCCCCAGCAGAAACTAGTGAGTGTATTAGTCTACCAGTCAACTAGTCTATGCGACCTCTAGTGCCATGTTTTTTTTTTTTTTTTTTTTTAAAGTGCTTCCTTTATTCTCTAAAGGACCATAATTTACACAGAGTCTATCAGCTAAAAAAAGATGTTCAAAGGTCCATGAGTAATAAAAGGCTCCCACTCTCTTCCAGTAGGGAAATCTCTTTCCTACTATCATGAATTCTCTTTAGCTGGATTATCTCAGCACTCTCTGTGAAGTGATATGGATCTTAATCTAAATTATTATTCAAATAGGGTCATGTGACATATCTCAGTGGTGAAGAATATGGAGCTAATCATAGTCATTAAGCAGAGCATATATGCACGTTTGCTTCTAGATACCGTGAGAACTGCCGTGCAAACAAAGCACAAGGCAGTGACATGGCTGACTATAAATACCATGCTTATTAAAATAAGGGAAAATGGAAAAACGAAACAGAAATTCAAGGAGATAAACATGAGATGTCCATACTCTGAGAACTGGGGAAAAGAGCTGGATTCAATAAATTCACATAGTGATAATTCATCTTAAGGACCTGCCAGATTCCTCAGGTGTTGATATTAGGCCAGCTTTAATTTCCAATCAATTCTCTTGTAGTGAACCAGACAGGGATTGTATCACAAAATCTCAATGGTATCTTTAGCTCTTGACTGTGTCTGAGACACAAGTCAAATAACCAACACGTATCAACAGAAAACATACATTTTTGGCAGGAAATATGTTTATGCATTCAAATAACTTGGTGCTTATTCCTCATTATCACACCTCCATATTAGCATTGGGTATCACTTCATTCTATAAATAGAATGCAGCTGTAAATAGATCTGGAATATTACCAGTTAGAGGAGTTGGGTTAGTGGTGGGAGCTGGGAAGATTGGGACAAAGCCAAAGTGGTTTTTGCACGTTTCATTATTATATGACATCCTGCATTGCCTGGGGCTATTTGACTGGTCCAGCAGGTGTGTTTTTTGTCCTTTGTGAACAGAACGGATGTAGTCATCACCAAAGCATTCTGCCTAGTGACACATTCGAGCCCCATCCACACATTTAGGAGCGAGGTAGAGAGGTAGTGTTTTAGTGTTTGTGTGTGTGTTGAAAAGGAGACTGCAATATATCATAACAGCCAGTAGATGTCAACGTTGCAGCAGACCGCCTCTCTGCTGGACTGGCGAGCTAGATGCACATGTTGATGTCTTTCTTTCTAAAAAAAACCAAAAAAAACAAGTGTGCTTTTGCTATTAGTGCATGAGCATCCATATCATACTCACTTTTTATCATACTCACTACCATGTAGGGGTGGGTGATATGGTGAAACTATATTATTATGATTAAATACATTTCACCAGACAAAATGTCAAGGTTTGCTAAAGAAATATGGTTTCAGTTATATATTTAAAAAATTCATTTAATGTCTATTTAACCTTTACTTAGTTACTTGTTACTGTGAGTGACATGAAATTAGCTTTCTGGCAATATCTCAGAAAAGTGATGTCATGTTGGGGCTACAAGATGGGCAACAATTTTTTTCTGCATATGTTGAAAATACTTGGTCACTGTAGTCATGTTTGTTCCCTGCAAGACTTTACACTGATGTGCTTTGCTCAGCATATGACCTTGTGACCACTAGTAGCATGGATGATAATGACTAAGTGTATCATGTGCTTCATGTACTTTCTGATGACTGTGCTCATAATCCTGTTGTTCACTTCTACGTCACTGGACTGTGGAATATTCTGCATATCAGATTGGGATTGTGAGTTGGACATGGTGTCATTGGGGCAAATTTTGCACATGCCACTTCTTTGGTAATTGTGGTGCAATAGCAGTCTTTATCTTGATAATGTGAAGTACCTTGCTCTGCACAGAGAGGTTCAGATGAGAGAGGGGAATTGGGGGATTTTGGGTTTGAACTCATCTGAAATATTTAATGAAACTGTCAAATGCTTGTACGTGGCTGGATATCATACCGCACAGCTGATTATATACATGTCAATTATCATTATTTATTACAATAAAATGTCAACAAATTTGGAACAAAAATTTCTCCATATTTAACTACAGTAGGTGTCAAATTTGTTAGTTTGTTTAATCCCAAGTTTGTTTAATCATATTTTACTGGCTAATAGCTCCTATGGTAAGAAACAGGATTAACCAATCAGGCTCATGCATTTCTTCTTTTTCTGTTTGCAAGCTACTTGCCAGTTAGAAATAGATATATCAGGGTGACAGACAATTAAATACTGGAGTTCTATTACAGGAGAAAAAGAACAGGAGAGCTGGATTATAATTTAATAATTGTACAGACCACACAGTGATATTTTATTAAACATATTTCTTAAACCCTCCCTGAAATGAATTCCTGGCTTTGCCACTGTCTGCACACTAAGAGTTGTGCCTGTTTTGACTTGCCTGGAAACCTTGGCAAGTATTATGTGTACTGTCTTATAGGTCCAGTTTTTGTCTGCCATTTGGATCACAAAATGGTGGTCAGAAAGTTCTACTACATTCTGTTATTGTTTCCATGAGCTTTAGGGAAGCATGCTACATGTCATGTGTTGTTTCTGTCTCTGGCTGTTGATCCAAACTAACCCCTCCTGGGCCACACCTGATCCTTTGGTGCTTTGTGAAAATGAGGTGGATGGCAGATCATGGACTGAATGCCACTTTAATCACATGAGCACCAGCCCATGCTGAATGGTTCCTCCAATAATAAACCACCCTACTGCATTTGTATTCTGAAAACAGTTAGAAGCTAGCACTGACCTCTACTGGAAGCAATTATTGTGGCTAAAAGTCAAACAAGTGCCCTTTTTGGCCTCAGCCAACCAATCTGAAGCACTCTGTAGAGGCACGTCCTGCACCTCGTCTCCAGCCTTCATGCATTAGAAGCCAGTAATCGATTTTTCCTGCATTTCTGAAGGTCCTAATAACATTCAACAGCTTGCAGTGGAAGCTTGTTGCCCTGGTATTAATTGTATTTTATGTCTTACTGCCAGAAATACACATAAATGCAGCTCTATTTTTCTACATCTGCATGAATTTGACATAGAATAAATATGTTTTGTTTTCTGAACTAGGAATAGATTGTAAACACACAAATACGGGCTATCCATCATCCAACAATCCTGACCTTGGCACACTGCTAAAATTAAGCCCATGGAAATAATTGTGCAGAGCGCATTGATGCTCACGGCAATGCCTAGGTGGTGAAAACCTCAAGGAGAACCTTTATGAGGTATGTGATAACATGATGTTGCTGATGCTTTTAGTTACCTTCCATCCATACCTTCTATGATTAATGTCACACAACACCCTGTTTCATACTTCATCAGTCTGCTTGAGGTTGGTAATATAGTTCTATGCTAGCACTAGGCCTGCGTATACACACGTAAGGCATGTAACCAAACATTATTTGGCATGAACAGATAAAGAGTTAAAAAAAAATAATACAAATATGAATAAAAGGCACACTCTTTTTTTAAAAACTTTTTAAGGCATCTGGTTAAGACTAGAGATGTGCATCGGAACAGAGATCTTATAGACTGCAATGAAATAGTTACAAGCAGATTCTTGAGGGAAAGAAAAGGTCATGTTCATTGAAATGCATTGCATTGACATCTTCTTTAGTAATGGGATGTTCAGGTTCACAGTGATTTTAATTAGGCTACTTGTTTGTTTATGTTTTGGGAAATACAGCCAACTAAATCCACTACATCTCTAATTAAGACCAATTATGAAATTGAGTGATGTAGCTGTAATTAGGGAACTGTCAGAGCCAGAATTCACAGACCATGCTGTCAGTGCAGGCATTTCAACTCATTCCAGGGCTTATTGGTTAGGCTCATATTTATAAAAAAAAAAAGTTCATGCCCAACTTGGGGTGTTGAAATACTGATACAAGTATGTGGAGCACTCGATGGATGCAGATACAGATACATATAATGCCGTTACACCCCTGAGCTATGTATAACTGTATAATGTTTTTTAACACTTAAGTGTTGTGGTTCTCTTGATTTGGAGTCATCACTTTTTTGGGCTCATCATGTAGGCACCCTCCTTTTTAAGTGTTTTGGTGAGCCAGAACTCCATCAGAAGGCTCAATACTGTCACCTGGTATCCCAGGCCTCTGACCTGCTCTGCTCTTACACCTCCTGCTGCTTGAGGGTCACCTTGGACATGTTGATGTCATTTTTTTGAGTCATAGCTAGTTTCTCTGTCTCAACGTGTGACCTGATTGTCAGAGGGCCTGCACTCGCATCCCCTTCAACAGCCTGGAAGTTAATGAGCCAACATCCACAGGCAACGTGTGTTCCAACCTTACCGTGCTGCTTCAGCTGCAAGATACAGCTGTAAGGGCTTGATTCCCATCGTAAATATGGGAACCCTGGGAGTTGTCCTGCTGATATAATAGCCATGCTGTATGATTAGACAGTGGTTGGTAGGGAGAGCATTGATGATATCCCTTCCTCCTTCCAGCATGATTGTTAGTTGTCAGAACACCTGGTTATACCTTCTTTCTAAAATTCCCTGGGCAAATTTTTATATCCTGTAAAGATGTGCCTTAATTTTGTGGTTTCAAGGCAGAAGGAACATAATGGATCTTCACCAGCCCACTGGTTGAAGTTCAAAAGAACACTGTAGGTGGCTTTAATGATAAAACAAATCCTTCCCCTGCCATCTCCAAAACATCTTTCCAATTGAGTTTCAGATGCTCCAGGCATTGCATTGTTCAGAATCACTTTATAAATTCATTTGTGCCTTTTGGTGATTCTGGATTTGCTGAGCTCCAGCTGTGTAAACACCTGCAGAACAAAAATATAGCAATGAAAAAAGGGGCAAAGTGCTAATTTACAAAGAGCTGTGGAGAGATCAGGAGTCGTTTGCTACAGTGTGTAAGAACAAAAGTATTCTGAGCGATAGCCATATCCTGCTCGTTAGGCTATAATTGGAGTCAAGATCTCATTCAATACTAACCATTATTGCAGTGTGTATTGTCTTTCACTGTTTGTCACTGCCTTGCACTACCTGTAGTCCTGTACCTTTAGTGCTACTGAAGGGAATGTTTTTTGTAATGCTGTACTGTGCTGCTATAATGACTATAATTTTGAACGGAACTTAAAAGATACAGATTTAGAATGTAATTATAAATAGCTTAGAAGAAGAATTCATTAACCCTTCTACAAAAAATGTGGACAAAAATCTTGTCCATTGTAAATACACATACACTGCACATAGCATGGTAGATATAGATGAGGTTGATGTAGATTAGGTTTGGTGTATTTCTTTAAGGGGATGGCAGTAATTCTTTCACAGACAAAGTCAAACTGTAGCCGTGCTATTTAAAAACCTGTCATTAATTTTATGGCCTGCAGAATTCTTTCAGTAAGGTCAAAGAAGACAAAATATTCATTAATCAAACCTATAGCTTTACAAACAATTAAACATACAGTACTGTATGCTGTGTCATTGTGTAACCTTCAGAAGGTGATCTTCAGAGCTAGGCTTATTGGCATGCTGTTCTCATCTGATCCTGTCATGGTGCAGAGGCAGTGAATGGTTCTCCATTGTTATATCCTTTTATTTAAAAGTATGTGAAGTGTTTCAATAGTGGCTGAGTGAAGCTGCCGTGTCTGCTACCTCGCTTCCTCACATCTATGAATCAAAGGTACCTATTTGAAATGTAATTTATTTTCCTTATCACAAAAAGGGTTCCTCTCGTCATTTTTTCAGGTGAACAGATATAGTAAAATCCATCAGCATAACTGAAAAGAGTTGAACAAACGAGTTCAAGATTGGCCAGAGTAAGGTAGACCAGAAAGGTCAGTTTTGCTGCTCTGTAAGGTTAAGCTGTGCCACTCAATCCTTTACTCAAAGTCAAACCAAATAGCGTTACTGGTGTAAATATTTAATGGATGTCCTTAGGAGGAGTCAAGTACACATCTCACTGTGAGGAATTGATTGAAACCCTAAACTCCAATATGCCAGAGTCACAGTTGCGCAGGAATCTGTTGAACTTTGAAGTCCTTCATTAATGAAGTTGTCTGCCTCTGTTTCTACTCAGCAAATGACCTCTGACTTTGTTTCTCTTTGATAATAAATCCCTCAGCTGGACTGTTTTTCACATTAAGAATGCATCTTGTTTGAAGTTGTAATGGAGAGAAATTCAACCCCATTTGACTCTGAAAGCCTTCTGAAAACTCCCTTCAATAACGATGCATCCCTTAGGCTTTTGCCGGATGGCAGAGGAGTGCAATCGAAACGCAAAGATGAAGCATATACGAGTGAGAGGAAGAAATTGCTCTGCAACTTGAGCACAAACTCATCTGAGTAAGAGGACACTGAAAAAAAGGGTGTGTGATGTTTCATAAATGGAGTGATGGCATTTCTGTTTATTCCTATTACAATTCCACAACAGGTTCTTGGTTTTTAAGAATCGTTCTCAGGCTAATGAAAGCAACTAAATTTAGTGAACTTTTCACACACACACACACACACAGCTTGATTTAATTCCTAGTACACAAGTGGAAAATGAACAGCTTGACATTTGTTCTGTGTGATGGCTGGATGCCATGGCTATGGGACCTCATTACCGGCATTGGACGTTACTGACGAAATAAAACACAGGTCATATTGTTTTAGAACCACCAGTGTCAAACAAAGACATTTTGATTCAGTTCGAGGACGATCTGCATCAACTCTGGGAAGTGGAGAGAAATGGTGCTCAGTAGTGACCATTACTTGTCTAAAATAACCTAAGAGTACTTATAAAAATGAGTGGAAACAGAGAAGGTAAACAGAAGGCTCGACACTGAAGCGACTGTAGTCTCCCTGCTGGGTTGGGCAGTATGTTTACTGGGCTCGTGAACAAACAGCTTTCTCACCCCTTCCAGTCAGGTTTGTTTTTGGAACTACTCATCAAAACCAGTCTGTGTCAAAAGGGTCATGGTCACAGGTGTTGCCGTTCACATTAAATAAGGACACACTGAGAATTAATGCGAACACAATAATTAGGTTTCATTATTTCTAATTATTGCCAATTTCACTCTCCATGTGAGCGTGGCTGAAAAGCACAGCGTTTCTGTTTGTCTCCTGTTTGCTATTTACTGGGTGTTGGCTTTTCTGAAAGACGTAACATGTTCACTCTCTCTCTGTGTCTGCAAACTATTCCTTAATAAATACTGAATCAGTATGGGCGAGCACACACTCTGGGTGTGGAACACACTTTGAACTGAGTCCAACTGGTTAGAGAGTATGGCTTAATGCATAAGAGTGGCTGTACTGCACGTCAAGTCCGGCGGTGAGAAGTAAAAGAAACAAAGAAAACAATCTTTAGATTATTAGCATTATTAGCATGTAAGCTAAATTGTATTATCAAAGCAATTAGCATGTTAGCTAGAGTATGAGATTCTAGGTGTGGAATCTATGACTTTTCCTTGATTTGTGGAACAAGAGCTGCTCCATTAGTTTATTAAAATGACTATTTTTATTTTAATAATGCTTTTTTTTTTTTTACTACTAGCATGCAAGCTAACATGAGCAATTAGCTGAGATTCCCTACTGTTATCTAGCTTTAGTTAAAATTTGTCCATCTTCATCAGTTTTTTCAGGCAAATGGCAGAGACAATTACTACTAATTTTATTAGGTGCTAGTAGGTGCTAATTTTCATACTTTTCATGTTTTCATACTTTTGGTAAATTTAAGAATTTGCACTTTTTTTGCTTTAACTTGAGTAAAGAATTTGAAACTATACTTTTTATATGAGATTTTTACCTCAATAAATAAATCAATAAATAAAAGACTTTTACTTGGGTAAGTAATTTTTACACTTGTGATCAACTCAGTTTGATTTTCAGTACCTTCCATAAAAGTCTTTTTAGTCATTCATTCATTCATCTTCAGAAACCATCTTATCCTAATCAGGGTCACAGTAGATCCAGGGTACACCAGATGTGATACAGCATGGCTGGGATTTCAGTTCATTTCAGTGCACCACGCACACAGTAGAGACAATCTGGCATTGCCAGTTCAGTTCACTTACCAGCATGTTATTAGGAAGTGGGAGGAAACCTGATAACCCGAAAGAACAAACAGATACTCAAACAGTCAAAATGGGGAGCGTGAAGCTGTGAGATGGCAACGCTACCCGCTGCGTCACTGTGCCACCCAGGTGTGTATAAGTTACACCTAATTAAGTCTTGGCAATTGTTAAGACAAACATGTTTTAGCTTAGTGAGATTTACATATTGACAAAGTGTCAATATTGTCAACAAACTTGGAGGCAAACTGGTGACTTTCCTTTTCTGAGCCATTTGCAATTCTGAATCCTAGTGGTATGCCATCAATATGTGTGAGCTGAAGCCTTAGTCTTCCTGGAAAAAGTAGTTTGACTCAGTGTGTGCATGCTGGTGTGTAGCTCCATGCACAAGAGAGTACATCTGCTTATCTGACTGCCACAGCCTTTCTCTTACTGCCACAATCACAAGGCTGATGTCATAAAGCTATTGGAAAAAAAGTAAAAATCTACCGTTTGACTTTGTCCAGCACTGCTATATCTGAACACCATGAACTCCCCAGGACACACCAGAAATCTGGGCATTGTACTATGTGATTAGCAAAAAAAAAGTTTCCTTCTGCATTGAAACAGTTTGCCTCTCCATGCTGCTCAGCATTACAAGCTTTTGGCATAATCCTGATGTTGGATGCTTTTGTGTTTTTCAGTAAGTGCAGAATGGTAATGCGCTCAGTGGGGGAGACGGGAAGCCACACTGAAACCTCTGAGGTGGAAGATTGAGACAGTGCTGTGATTTGTGCGCTTGCCTCTAAGAGTTGCAATAAATTGTTTGATTTGACAGCACTCTGGCCATCAGCTTTCATTAAACATTAAGTTTCCGGAGAATACGAGATGGTTTTTAAAATGGCGACAATCACTTAGCACAAGGATGCCTTGCGATTCAAAAAAAATATTAATCCCTGGGTCCTTAGTATAAATATATAAAGTGCAGAATAAAAAAACAATAAAAGACATGATTTTGGGCAGTAGTGCTTATTCATAATAGTTGCCCACTCCAAACCATCCAACATTAGATTGTAGACACAAAATGCAAACATGTCTCTCCACTCCTCAGTATATTCATTTATTATTACAGGGAAGAAGCTGCACTCTGCTACTGACTTACTGTAGCAGGTACATTGCACAGCGACCTGCAGGTCTAGATGGACTCTGATTAAAGCCGGGTTAAAAGAAGTAATATTCATATTGCTCTCTCTCCCTCTCTCTCTCCCTCTTGTTCTATCATCTTGCTTCACTAATGCCGTTCTTGTCTTGCCTGCAAAGGTCAAATAGAGACAGGAAATTAATCTGAGTATACAAAAGGAGCTGAAAACAATCAATTTTACCTCCCATAATAACTAATCATCACAGGTGGTTTTTTTTTAATTACTTATTTCGATTATAGCCATTAGCCATGAGGGGTATTCACTTTGTTTACAAGAAAATACTGTGCAGTTTTATATAAAATCAAGAATTCATCTTTACATATCAATGATATCCACACACTATGTTCACAGTTACAATGTTAAAGTGACTGAAAGTTTGTTTGTTTGTTTTGTCTTAACATGGCACAGAAGATTTTTTTTTCAGGACTGTGTGGATGCAAAAAAATCTGATCATTTCATGTCTCACCTGAGAGACATGAGAAGGGCATGTGCATACCATTGTCATGGTCATCATCCAGTGTCGGCATTGTGGTCTAACACCAGTGAAGGAAATTGATGACTATATTCAGTGGAAGAATGAAGAAAATGGAGATTTAATTTTCATTTGGGAGAGGCAGTTAGAGCTTATACTGTAATGTACTGTGCATGACTTCTGTGATGCATAACTAATGAACACTAGTGCCTCTGTCACACAGTAGTTCCTAGTGGCTCGCAATACTGTTGCATGGCATTTCAGTAATGGCACATGACACTCTCACAGGGAAGGTGCAGCATTGCCTTGTGGCAGTTGCACAGTAGGCTTACCAGCTTACCTTTAGTATCCTATATGTCACTTGTTTCTAACCAAACCCTAACCCAAATGGAAATATCCTCATGGTGTCACAGGACAGAGGATGACATGTGGGAAAGTAGGCAAGTGTCGTGAGACAGTCTGTGAGTGCCATGGGGCAGTAGGTGAGTGCCGTCAGACAGTAGCGCACCACTGACAACAGGACAGAGACAGGTTCTCCTCTTACTGCTATTGCTATTTGGGGAATTGATTCAAGCAAAACTGGAAAGAACCTAGTGAAATGATTGCTCAAGACATCAATGTGTGTATGTGGGCATTTCAGGGGACAGGTGCAGTCAAATTAAAGACAAATATGGGTCACATATGGTTGCAAATGTGAACTGTCAAGATAGACAGAACAGAGCAAATGTGAAAGCAGTCAAAATGTAAATTCAGACAAACATTATGGTTATAATTTCTCAGTGGACAAAAGTTTGCAAATGTCACTGGCATCATTCAAAGTAAACCAGGAGCCTTCCTCAGGTATACAGTGAATTTCCCGTTCCTTAAATCCTTAAACCTACCCTTCTGTTTTATCTCATAGCTATAAAGCATGGACACCGCTCAGTGTGACCTATCTAATATAAAGTCTCACCCTCTGGTAGACAGAAATAATAAGCCAAGATCACCATGTGGGAGGGTGAAAGTGAGTTCAGGATTCTTCCTGTCTGCCATGCACAAAGCAGGAGAATACTAAACACTTACCACTTTACCCTTGGGCATCATGGAGAGCCTCACACAATGCTGGAACTCAAGCCTGAATCACAGCTTTTAAAGATTCCCCAATAGCGCTGTAGTCCTCAATGTAGTCCTCATATTTATTCACATTTATTCATGGAGGCAGTGAGACCACCCAAAAGCTTTCATACCTTGTGAATGCTTGTGAGTGATGCATGAGTTTGTTGCTGTGGGGATCTTCAGATTTATTTGTTGTAATACAGTTTACAGTATAGTAAAAAGGGTTTACAATGCATTGTTTTTACAATGCATCAGAGGAAGAGATGAGGAGGGATTAGGAGCATTGACTCTTTAATGATCTTCTGCACAATTATGCATTGCAACATACAGTATGAGCAATTGCAAACATTTAGCCACAGGTGGTAAAAGAAATAAAAATTTCTTTACTCCAGTAAAGGTGCAGCTACTCGCCTAAATCAGTACTCTGGTAAAGGGAAAATTACAACTTCACTCAAATTAATGTAGAAAAGTATAAACTTTTAAATTTGCTAAATCTCTGACCATGCAAACTAGCTGAATGCTTATTGCTAGCTGTCACAATATAGTGTCTTGATAAATACATTGTAGAAACATCTGTAGTAACAGGTAGATTGAAATGTAGCCACAGGAAGATTAAAATGAAAGATATCAGGTTTCATTTTTGCTGTCAGTCATGTTAAAGTTTAGATTTTTGAAGAATTTCGATACTTGAAGCTGCTAAACCTTATCTGGTGCTGAGAAAACACATTATGACTTTTCACGTTTCAGGGTTGTAATTCAATGCCACTGTAAAATATGTATCGACTGTGTATTTGTTAAGTGCTTTAAATCTTTGTTTCTGTATTGGTATCCCAAAGTGGGTGTGGCTTAATCTCAGAAGGCTTTTTCTTTCTTTCTTTCTTTTCTTTTTTTAAAGATGTGTGCGATAGGATTGTTTTAAAAAAAATCCTGTTTATGCAGTTATTATTTTTCCACACAGTAATGAATTTAATTGTTAGTAGCCTAACCACTCTAACCTGACCTGGCAGCTATTAAGGACGAATGAATAACCACCATAAAATACATCATTCACATTCATGTTCATGAATGTGGCAGTTCTTTTTTCCAGTGAGCTTCATATCTGATTGCTTGCATGAAAGAAAAACCTTCCACAGTGGTTCTGGTAATAGTGAGTCTCCTATACGGATCTGTATTTGTACTTAGAGTACATTATCTGTTCTTTCCCAAAAATGTATAAATTTTTGGTAACTTGTCTAAGTTGAGTTTTTCTGTTGAAATGTAGTGAGTAAAAGTTAAAAGTATTGGGTTAAAGAACAACTCAAATAAAGTACAGATACTTTAAAACAGACATAAGTACAATAATGACGTAATTGAAGTTTGTTACTTCTCACCTCTGTACTCAGTGAATGTAATTATTAATACAGGAGTGAGTCAAATGAAACCTTAAAGGTGCAACATAAATTAGAAATGAATCAGTTCTTTTTCCTGGAACCTGGAAACTCTTGCTGGAACATTTGTACTGAACAAAATGGAGAGATATGTGATACTTTGTGACATCTATTTGCAATAAGAATGCAAAAAGCAAAGCAAAACAAAACAATAATCTTGTATATTACAGATTTCCATATCATAATGGTATCTACTGTTTTAGCTGTTGCATTAATTTGGAAATAAGAAATGCTCTTGTTTTTCTGTGTCCTCTCTCTTTCTCTCGGTCTCTTCATTTCTGCACTGTCAGGCTGCAGTTCTCATGTTGTAACAGAAGTTCAGTTATTTAACCTCTAACACTGAGTTCTTTTTAAAGCCTATTGTCACTGGAAATTCATTCTGCTTTAGAAGGAATAAGTTTTGGGCTTCTGTTCAAAGTTCGAGTGGGAAAAAAAAGGCTGTTTTCTACTAGTTTCAATTTCAGCTCTTTATCTGCTGCACCAAATTGTATTGTATTTACATGAATAATAGTATTCATTTTTATTACACAGATAAATGCATAATGCCTGGACCTGGCACAAAACCTACAATTTCGACTAGCATATTTGGATGAAATTGGTCTGTTGGACCTCCATCCAGCCAGGGCCTGAGAGAATCTCCCATGGTGAATCTCATGTTATGCGTAACCATCTATATACTTTTAAAAGGGCTATATTGAAATGTGTTTTTTTGTTTGTTTTTTTTTTATAAAGAATTGTAGTAATTTTCCAGGTAAGCAGGCAGGCAGCAGATGTAAAAGCAGGGAAACTTTACTGAAAACAAAGTCCCAAAATCCAAAAAACAGGCAAAGTTCAAAACAACATGCAGACAGGTATATCAAATGTTAGACAAAAGCAAAGTCCAAAAAACAGGCAATGGTCCAAACACTCAGCAAACAGGTATATCAAAGGCTATGGCTGTTATAAAGTCCAAACAGAGATAAAAAACCAGAGAGGCAAAACCATGAACAAAGGCTTGGCAAGAACAGTGACACACATTAATGCTCTGCAAAGAACTGAATGAACAGGGTGTGCTTAAATACTGTGACTGTAATTACAAACAAACTCCAAACAGGTGATACGAATCAAAACATGGGAGACTGGGAAAGAGAAAGTGCAAGAGGGAGCCAGAGCCAGCAGTTCGCGTCCGAGTCTGGTCAGGCTTTATGGAAAAGATGGGGGTCACCATAAGCCTGAACAGACTCGGATGTGAACTGTGGGCCCCGATCACTCATGATGTCTACGGGGATGCCAAAGTACCAGAACGCATGCTCGAATATGAGCTCAGCTGTGCAGAATGCTGTGAAGTTCTGGGAGTGTTATGAGCCAGAGTGATTTGGAAAACCAGTCCATGATGAACATAATAACTGTATTCCCCTGAGACTCAGGCAGATAAGTGATGAAGTAAATGGTGAGATGGAACTATGGTTGGGTTATCATGGGCAACGGCATGGGCTTTCCCACATGGAGGGTGCGAGGAACTTTGGATATGGCACAGGTGTCAAATAAGGACCAAACAGTTCTATGAATTTTTTGATACTGACCATCATTTGATACGGTACAGCTTTTTTAGTTCAGAGGTAAGAAAAACTATTCCTGTTTGGACACTTCACTGAAAATCTACATTTTACTTTAGCCCATGGCAGTCAATCAACATAAGGCACATCCAATACAATGTATATGTTTCAAACAGCATACAGTGTTGTAAGTAGTAAGCTGTAAGTTGTTGTAAGTAGTAATGTTTAACATAAGCAAAATATTCCCTAACCCTACAGACCACAATGAGCAAACAGATGAGCAAATGTTGGTCAAATCTATTTTTTTTTTTTGATTTTATTGATATTCATTATTTGGAGTCATAAAATTTGATTTTTTTGGTTCATTATTTTTATAGAGTTCATAGAGTTTGGAAGGCTAGTATACTTTATAAGATATACCCTACTGATTTGTAGCTTGCTAAATGACAAACACATGTTGCTTATGTGCGTGCCTTTATGTCCAACAGCTATCCTACTCTGGCCATACACAGGCAAGGGCAGCCACATTCTATGGGTGTGGACTATTATTGTGCTCCACTCTAGATTACCACTTCAATGAAGTAATTGGATCTAACCTGTCCACCCCATTGTAGAATGTTTGGTTATGTACCTGCGTGAGCTCAACACTTATTCAACATGGTGAGTGAAAAGATCTAGGAAACATGTACAATTCCTGTTTATACTCACACACGTCTCATTTATCTCAGGACAGCTTTGACAGAATACTTTTTTCCTAGAATTACAAAATACCTAATTTAGTGATTTCCTGACACAAAATAACAAATCAGTATATTTTTTCTTAGATATGAAACAGTAGCCAGTTATTTCAAGGACGAATGCTGATTTCAAGGAAGACTTCTTATACAGATATGCAAAATGCTTCTTCCCTAATTGAGCATGCCATTTGCTCCTGGAGTAAGCATTTCCTCACTGCCTACTGTGAGGAAACTCTCCACTTGCTGTATGTTTCATAGACAAATTTTTAGAATTTTAATCCTTGTTGAAATAGTACCATATTGTATAATTATAAAATATAACTGACGCATATAAACACACATTTTAATTTCTCTTAATGCATAACAGAGTTAAATAAAAGGCTATATTTTTAGATTGAAAAAACTATAACTACCTCTCCACGGCTGTCTCTCTCACATATCCTCCTGATGATTTTTACCAGTTATTGTGGATATCACTCAATTAGATCTCATCAGAATTTTGGTGGCTGAACCACAGGGGTGTCTCACACCCAGCATGATTTCTTGAGAATACAGTAAGCTCAAAACAAATTGTGGTCATATTTCCTACTCATGTAATTATCATTTGGCACATTTGTTCGCTACAAAGGCTTTGTGCTCCTCAGTTCAGCCACGCTGAAGGACATCAAAGGAAAATATTCCTGCCGAGCTGGGTGAGGAGAGACAGGGAGTTTAATCTGTGTCTCTACACTGCACTGCTAATTTATCACTGTAAGCTAGCAGCGGGGGGAAAGCCTGAGCAGGCTTACCATTGTGTCACTGCTGTCAACAGACACAAAGGCACTCATATAAATCTGGCTGCCTGCATCCGCGAGCATTTTGGGTGCTCATCAGAATCACGACTCGTTTCCAAGCCTCATTTACTTGATAATAATGCCACGTGGGACGTATGAACATATTACAACAAGTGAATTTCAAGGATGTGCTGCTTTCATAAGACAAGGTGTTGCTCTTTATGTGTTTTCTCCCAGAGTCACACAAGGAAACAACTGGCATTTGGTAATGACATCCCCCACCATACTAAATGTCGTCTTTTGGCTTAAACAGCTCAAATAAGTCATACCTTCCTTTTCTCTATGAAAGGTCAACACTTACCCTGATATGGAGAAAGCACCAGCAGTTCCCCACATGATCTTTATCCTGCTAGAACTAAAGGGTAATTCATGCATTTCATTACTGAGTCACTAAAAACCAATACAAGACATCACTGAATGTGAAACTGTAAGTGAAACAAACAGAATCTTATGGACTCATTAATTGGAAACACAGAATAATGTAAACGTTTGTAGCATATTTACTGCCATTCGAGAACTTGGAGATTGACAGATGACTTTTATTTATACAGGAACAGCCGTTAGGTGACCATGGAAAAATCCATGTAAAGTTGACAAATGTTCACTAGTTATTATAGCAAAAGTAATGTTCATACACTTTAAATAACTGATATTCATTATTCTTTCAGTTATTATTTCAGGTGCCTTGTTAAACCTGCTGTACTTTGGCCCTATTGAAATGCATTCAAGGTTGACTAATGAAAATATAGCTCCAACTGAAATAATAATACTAATAATTATCTATCTGGAAATAGTATTGCGTATTTGTTTTATAAATTACATGCCACTGGAGGTATGAACAGAAGGGCTAGGGTTAGGGTTATCATGAATATGAAACTAAAACTAGAAAGTGGTGGCTGTTCACTTGTTTAAGACTTTGGGATGCTGATCAGACGGGTGTAACTACAAATCCAAAGTCATTGAGAAACTGCCACTGTTAGGCCCCTTGAGCAAGACCTTCATCTGCTTGGATCATTTGTAAGTTGCGTTGCATAAAAAAAGTCTGCAAAAGGAGTAAATGGAAAACACTTGGAAAGCACAAAATGTTCATAACAAAGCCTTAATCATAGCAGTAATATTATTTGTGTGCATAAATTTGTGAAAAGAGTGCTTTTAAGTCGACATCATTTAACACCATTACTTCATCACATATACATCTACCTGACTTTTATTTGTATATAAACCATGATGTTTCTTTCTAACTGTCCAGTTTGGCCATGGTCTGTGGCCATGATTCTCAGATTCCTATTCTTGGCTGACAGGAGTGGAACCTCATGTGGTCTTCTGCTGTTGTTTCTGCTGCACATCCACCTCAAGGTTTGCTGTATTGTGCATTCTGAGATTACTGTAGTTTTCCTGTCAGCTCGGACAAGTCTCCTCTGATCTGCCTCATCAACAAGGTGACCCTAAATTATTGTTTTGTTTTGGTGTTTTTCATGTCTCATCATCACTGTCATATCACTCCGATATACCAGAAATATATCAAGCTACAAAGTCAGTTGAATTTATGTTCAAATGTGTTGAGAAAGTGTCATAACACAGCCTTATATCAAGAAAATCTATATCACTAATCATAATCCATCCATCCATTATCTATACCGCTTTATCCATCTGGGTCGCGGGGAAGCTGGAGCCAATCCCAGCATCTTCGGG
>JAQQZR010000004.1:10152603-10166306 GCA_030068235.1 Notoglanidium macrostoma
TCGCCACAGGCTTGCTCATTAGGGGTATATATAGATAAATGTATAGAGTCATAAGTTTATATTCAGAATTTATATACCTTTGTGAAGCTGCTTTGGGACAATGTCTGTTGTTAAAAGCGCTATACAAATAAAATTGAATTGAATTGAATTGAATTAATTATTACTATTATGAAACCATTAGGGTTAGTCTTATAACATTGAGTCTCATCATATAGGCATACTACTATTACCCATACACAAAGGAACACACACATGCACACACATATACTCAGTGAAAAACAGATAGGCTGCACCATTCTTTATCCTATATTTTTTTAATCCGTAATCATTCCACATCTCTTACAAAAATAGCAATCGTAGTAAACAGAAAAGCTGCTCTTGATATCAGCCAGTGCTTTCATTCAAACCAGGTAACAAAAAAAATACTCTTCTGTTCTTTGTCCTTTTGTGTAATTTATGTAAAATGAATTGGGAATCAATGCGTGTTTGTTTTATTTGCTTCTAATATCGCCTCCAAATAGATTTAGGTGGAAACATTTTGATGTATTATCAAGAAAGGAATCCTTTCTTAAAAATTCATGTTTATTACATGTTTATTTATTGTATTTCACATGCACTTCTCAATCACTTAAATTAAAATTTAATAAATTGGCCCTAAAGGTCACTAAATCTAAGAGGTATTTCCTGCTGTATAATAACTTGACATGATGGTCAGCCATAAGTTGCACGAATCTGCAGTCTGGGCTAGAAAGAAATCATCTCATGTTTTTCTTATGACCACTGGTGGTGCAGTTGTTGTTGGTTCCCCCAAGTAATGATATTATTCATCAGAATTTCATTAAATTATGTGACAGATTCATTTGTCATAGCTATGCAGCTGTGCTATAACCTATGAGATGAATCTCACTTTATTTATGGGCCAAATTAGTTTTTTTTACTGTTTATTCCATGAGCCAGTTGGCTTGTTCCATCTTGCTACCATCTTAGGTTCCTAAGCAAAGTGAATAACCAACAAAAGGAAGCTTAAAATAATTTAAAATTAGCCACAGCTAAGATGGATTTCACCTCGATACTTCTTCTGTTTTGACTTCTTGGACTGTGACTCATTTTCTGCTGCTGTGGATTGATCCCACACAGATACCCCAAAGATTGCACTTTCCAAAAGCAGTTCATGCCAAGTCTCACTTCATTGGCTAATCTCACCTGCATGCTGTAGTTATGCTGTAGTTCGTACTATTTCAGTTTTGAGTATACCATAGTAAAAGAGTAAAGCTTTATAATTTAATTATCCCATGTCACCCGGAAGAGGATGGGTTCCCTTTTGATTCAGATTATTGTCAAGGTTTGTACCTCATATTGCATCATATTTTTTTTTTCTTTTTTTCTTGCCTTGTTACGGATCTAAATTAAATGCAGATTTCCTTAAATCTACTTTGTGGCAAGTCTATTGTTAAAAGTGCTTTACAAATAAAACTGAATTTAACTTTGTCATGCCTATTTTGCAAGGTGCTGCAAATACTTTTCTGATGTGACTGAAGCGATAGGTCTGTGGTGAGTGACCTGACCAACTATTCAAATTCACATTCAGTGGCATGTGTTAAAAAGAGCTCTGATTGATGGGCTCTGACCCCCATAGACATTAATAACTAGTAAGAGAGGGAATGTACAGACACCCAGTATAAAAATATCTAGGGAATTTTTGTATTAATTAGATCGGGGCAATCTGTTCTCTTGTTGTGGTCTGTGAATATGTCTGTATTGCCTTGATGTAACATAAATCTTATACTAAACACATTTGCAGACTGTCTGTGCCAGCATTTGCTACAATAGTGTAAAAAACAACCATAAGTATGCAAGGAACAGTAGTCATCCATACCAGAGTACCTCATTAAATCTCTGACAGCATGACGCAGAGGGCTGATTTCAGAAGGAAATGAATGAAGGGCAAAGCAACGATGCATAGCAATGAGAAGCCAATGAGAGTTATTCATCATATGAGAGAAAAAAAATTCCTTGGTTGTCACTGGATCACCCTTCATTGCGACCCAAATGTTCCACGTTTATCACTTTGTGTGTGAATTAGCAAACAAGACTAAATCCTCACTTGCATGTTTGCATGCCAGAAACACACAGCTATATTAACAGGTGCATACTTAGCAGGTAGCCACAGACACAGAGGGTGATTTCTTTCTTGGCACAACATCAAGTACTATGCCAGACTGTCCCTGCACGTCTAGACATTGTCCAATCTCCAGGCCTAACATACTGAATTACAAATCTAAGTGTAGAAAATATCCATTACAAAATAGTACACAAAAATTTTAATAAAGGAAAAAATATTTCAGAGTCCTATATGTCTGTGAAATGCTAAAAGAATATCAGAACAAAAAATTGTGAAATTCTTTTGTTCAATAATGTGATCTGTAATTATTTGGCAAACGTAAATCTGCCACTTTGTTTCCAAAATAGGCAACACAAACAGCACACTTCAGTAATTATGGGCATAAAAGTCTATAAGGTAAACAAATACGGCAAAAGAAAATGTCACTTTGAAAGATCTTTATTAATATTTCATAAACTCTTCACTCTGAAACCAAACACAGTAAGAGCTTATTGTCAGTCACCTGCTCTGAAGTGCTATTTGCATGTGTCTACAGCAGAGTAAGATGAATGAGGCTGAGAGTCTCAGGCGAGAGAACTACCTTTATGGTTAAATGGAGATGCTGAAGGGTTTAAGTGTTTAAAAAAAAGATGTGAGCCATAAGATGTGAGCGAGCCTCAAAAGTGAATCAAGCCATCCTCTCTGTGGACTGTAAAGCAGACACTACGGACCATTTATTCATGTGGATTTTTCTTCATTCATACTTACTAACAATCCCCAATGAAGATGATTGTTGGTAAGTAATAATCTAATACACATTAATTGACTCTGTTTTTTAAAACAGTATAGCCAAAGCAAGATCACAGCCTTCCAATATACCATTTTAATATCTTGAACTGGAATGGTGGAATCTGAGGCACATTGAAACTAAACAGTTGGAAAATATTGGAAAAACATCACCTGTTTTTTTTCCTCCAACAATTAATTGCCCAATTTTGGTGAGCCTGTGCCTTCTGGAGCCTCAGTGTCCTGTTCGTAAATAAAAGGAGTGGAACCTGATGTGGTCTTCTGCTGTTGTAGCTTCTTCACCTGAAGGTTCAACATGTTGTGTGTTCTGAGATGCTTTACTGTTCACCATGTTTGTAAAGAGTGATTATTGGAGTTACCATAGCCTTCTCATCAGTTTAAAACTGCCTGGCCATTCTCCTCTGACCTCTCTCATCAACAAGACATTGCTGCTCACAGAACCGTCTCTCATGGGATGTTTTTTGTTTTTCACACCATTCTGTATAAACCATAAAGACTGTTGTGTGAGAATCCCAGGAGATCAGCAGTTTCCAAAATATTCAAACCGGTCTGTCTGGTACCAACAAACCTGCCACAGTTAAAGTCACAGAGATAACAATTTTATTCATTATGATGTTTATTGTGAACCATAGCAGAAGCTCTTGACCTGTATCTGATATGATTTTATAGTTTGCACAGCTGCCACATGATTGGATCTTTGCATGAATGTGCAGGTGCACAGGACAAGAGTATATACGATAATATGATTCAATCCATTTGTATTTCGTATTGGGAGAGAGACCATAACCTTCCAATGGCATCTTTGTTTTAAAAAGCCAGAGTCAATTCACTTAAGGATAGGGAAATCCACACGTCGTTGCTAAAGATTGAAGAAAAACAATTCTGGTCCTGTGTAAAAATGTTTTCACTTTTCACTGCTACAAATACTATTAAAGTAATTACAAGTGTTTTTGAATTTATTTCCCATTTAAAAACTATAGACTACCTGTTGCATATTCTGTACATAAGATGCAGAATAAGAGTTTTACTTGGCACTTTGGGTAATAAGCTACAACAGCATTAGGTTTTATACACAAGCATTAAGATTTCTGTATGAACCATATAAACTGTGCCATAGTTTATTAGCTTACTTACACATCGTCACAGCATTATTATGACGAGCGGGTTTTCATTTCTGTCTCAATGTCTGGATAATAAAGTAAAACTTTAAAGCCCATGAAAACATTTCTAACAATATAGCTTCTTGGTTTCAGTCAGGAAAAGATAAAAACGTTCCTTATCCAGGTTGCCAGTGCATGAATCAGCATGAATCTGCTACATTTCTGGTAAATAATGGTAATGGTAAATAATTACTCTATCTCAGTAAAGACATTGTGAAATAAATGGAACATTATTTTTTGCACATATAGTGGAAAATTATATTACTCTAAACTTACTCTATTTTATGGGCATGGTTTTATATATATATATATATATATATATATATATATATATATATAAAACAATATAAAGAAAGGTAATGTGTCCTGCAAAACAGCCTATGTGCATATTTTAGAAAATATTTTAAAATTTAATAAAATCTTTACACCACTTAGAAAACAGTGCACTACAACTACACTTTACCTTGAAATCTATTTATTGGAATACTTTTGCATTAATATGTTGATCCATAAAATCCATTTAACACTTCATTTCAGTGTTTCATCCATTATAATTTATAAAAAATGTCTCACAACATTCACTTACCCCTTTTACCTGAACACATATTCGGAATATATATTTAACATTTAACAGAAAGTTGAATCAATGCAAATGTCTTGATGATCATGGGATGATCATCATATTTTCAATGACATTTGTGACTAGTTACATGCATCGTTCATAAAGTTCAGTATTTAAAAATATAAAAAAATAAAGTAAAATTTTTACGAGTGACTCGGGTTCAGTGACACCTCTATCATGTAATCAGCCTTAAAATATTTTTACTCAAAACTCATTCATAATGGAGACAGTGGCTTAATATATGCAGATATATAATATGGAATAAAAAACTACCATTACACTTCGGATTAGACAAAATGATAGCATGACTTACTAAAGCAGTTTCTTTTCCTTAAAATTGTTTGTAGTATCACAGTCAGATGCTGACATTACGTCGGTAACACATAACCACAAAATTGTCCCATATGTCAACAGTTTTTCTGTTCTTTTCTCAGTATAGGGAAACTGGGAAATTTTCTTACTGTATATGCTACAGAATAAGAGGTAAATGCTGAACCATTCCTTTAATTATTATTGTAACTAATGGACCTTTTAAATCCAGTGGAAGGTTTAACATGGTATCATGGCCTCATAACACTATTCACAAAATAGTACTGGTGAGCTCAAACCTCTCAACCAAGAAGTTTGTGTAGGTTCTATAATTTATGATGTAAAATGTATGAAGGGTGTTAAAGAAACACTAGCGCTATGCCAGACACAAGCCAACAACAAACCAATAAAGCCATAGCACAGCAAAAATAACCACAAGAAGGAATGTTGGTCACCTTGCACGGGAGAGTTGCTGCCTCTGTCAGTTGGTGTCAGCATTCAGTGCAGGCTCCTAAAAAGAACTGACAAGTCCACCTTCTCAACGAAAATCACTTTCTAAAGGAGAAGCAAACAAGAGTCAGGAGAACTTACTGGAGCTCATACTTACTAGCAATCAAGCTAACACACAGAAAATGCCATGTGGTGAATACAGACTTGTGCTTGATTGGATATTTGTGTAGAATAGCTTATTTCTAATGAACACCTCTGTTGTGCTTTGCCTATCTATTTATGCAGCTGGTTAAGAGGAAATGCAAGGCAATAAACTCATTTGCTGCTTTGCTTTGAGCTCCCAGTGTGCAAAAGTGGGCTACTAAATGAGCAAGTAAATTCATTATCAAATGGGCATTATGTACACACTGCAGATGCCATGTTATACAGCCACAGACTCAGAACAGATGAGAATAAACACATGCTCCTCTGTCCATTCAACTGTAAATTTTCTGCTTTTGTAATCAACCTTTTTTTTTTTTTTTTTTTTTAAACAAACAAACAAACAAAAAAACAAGCCATGTTGTCAGTTCTCTAATCAGACCCGAAAGCAAAAATGAAATGAAAAAGATCTACAAAAGTCTGTGAAAACTTTCCCATTTCTCAGTTAATGTCTCTAACCCTATTCTCTAGTCTAATTAGCAGCCTTCATTTAAATGCATGTCTAAATTCATGGATCCAAAAGAGGAAACATCCTCTGCAACAGAGGATCTGCTACAAAAGTTAATAACATGCACATCCACAAAAAAAAAGAAAAAAAAAAGACTTTCCCATGGTGGAAAACCTACTAATACATCACACTGACATAAACATCTACTTACTGAAAGCACATTACACATTTTTATGCCGTTTTACTATTAGACTTAGATTAAGTGTCATAAAAGTGTCACTGTGAATAAGTTGTTACTACAGAATCAATAATTATTGAATTATTCTAATTAGTGCTGCAATATTAACCTGTGATGTGAATTCGACTGTCAGAGCTGCTGCTAATCAACACATTCTGACCAATCAGCATTAAAACTTCAATACCAGTGTGGTATAAATACACTTAAAATATATAAGTTATTTAATTAGCCAGCTTTCTTTGTATGGCCACAAGAGTGTCATGGAAATCTTTAAACAGACACAGACCGAGCCTTTTAATCATCCGTGAAGAACCTCTTTTATTTAGGGGATAGAAGAGACAGATGATAGAAAGCTGGAAGTGAGAGCTCTGAGCTCTCCTTCTCACATATATAGATTATATAGATTGTCCACCCCGCCCTCACAGAAAAACAGCTGAAACAGGGGTCACAGCCCTTGTACGTGCAAGTAAGAATTTACCAGTCTTTAGCAGAAAACCATGTTACATAACACAGGAAGTACCTGTTCTTCTACTCTTGCAGGACAGCAGAAGTGTCAAAAGGTAGGGACAGCTACTTCTGCTGTTCTTTCAGAATAGCAGAAGTGACAAAAGGTGAACGTTTCTTTGTACAAACTGATTAATGTTACATTTTTACTTAAATTTCCATTACAAGAGTCAAAGACATTTTGTGTTATTCATCTACAAGGCGTACACATTAAATAATAACATATTGGTAGCTCAGCTAAAACATTAATGAACTGCTGTTTATCTCTGAATAGCATATAGCTAGCAAGTAAGCACAAAAGTGTATCTACTTTGCCTGTCAACTGTTATAGTTTTTAATGGTGATAGTGAAAATTCACCATTAAAGAAAAATGCTGGTGCAATCTGGTAAGTCTTATTATTTAAAATCAAAGGGCAAATGTACAGAATTTTGCTGCATTTAACATCACTGTAAACGAAGTAATAAAATCCATGAATTTGAGAAATGCAAATGGCAAACATTTATGTATATTTCACAATAAGTGTCACAGATTATTGTAGTTGCGAGTAAACGAATGACTACAGCATCATACTGCATAATATTTACATTAATGCCCTATACTGTATATACTATATTTAAGTTAGAAATGAGGAACAAAATCTTAAGAACAAACATTCAGAGACGCATATGCAATTAATTGACATTTTATCATTAAGCATTCATATTAGACATTAAATGATATATACTCTGATGCTTATTTGCTTGTACATCATTAAAAAAAATCATAAATTATAAACTTGACACAGGTAATCCTTATGGAAGTCTATGTGAGAACTTAAGCTGTAGCTTCTTTATTAAAATATCATGTTAGATATTATACCTTCATATAATCCTGTAGTCATCTGATGAAGGGTGGTCCAGCCAAGCTGCCATTAACATCGACTACACATTAGTCATCAAAAATGTCACAGATTTATGAATGACAAGTCAGTCACATGAATCAGATCTCACTACTTTCACATCTCAAAACTTAATCATTTCCTTGGTGCTTGTCAGCATTATGAATGGAAAATTCAACATTGCTATAATTAGCAAACCTAGAAACCTATCCTAGTTTTTTTTTTTACAAAAATGTTACACTGACTGTCAGAGTCATGCCCAGGGAGCCAGATCCAAATCAAGTCACACCACTTGCCCTGTTTATTTCTTAATGACTGGAGAGTGGAAAACAACCTGAAAGGTCAACATCCGGAAGCATCAACATTTCTTCTGGAAGCATGAACATTTATATTTACTGGCAAAAGGACAAAAGGTGGGTGGTTCATTAAAGCAGCCTTGTTTGAGGCTGATGAAGGAGGAACCGTATGGCCAGGAAATGCACAGAAAGGCTCACAGGCGTCAGCAATTCAGATGCTTTGTATTGTTATTCTGACAGAGAGGGATGTGTGGAGAATGCTAGCACTGTACATAGCTATACTTAGAAAAGTGACTCCATGTGCACCTGTTGCTGAGCTCTCATGCATGCATTTCACTGCCTGCACTGTGACTACAATCCTCACAAGGCAGCAAGCAACTTTAGATTCAGCCACAGGGGATCAGATCAGTTCAGGAAAGCGTACATGTTAGGTGTGTACAGTGTACTCTGACAGTAATGAGATTAACATGACGTTATAACACTTTTCAGACTTGTAATTAATATTGAATGGGACTACACAGAAAATCATTGCTGAGAAGAGGGAAACATTTCCCTAAATGTAGTAGATATATCTTATAGCTGAGAGTGTCAAAAACACACAGATGTTCAGGTAATGAATTTCAAAGTGAGGAATTTATCAGTATCTGAACGTTCTCTCAGGAGCAACCTGTGTAACAATAATTTCACAGAGAAATAGAGAAAAAGGCTCGTCTTTTCTACTACTAATAGAACCACTGTTGAGTTTCCAGTGGTGTGATTGTCTATGATGAAGAATAATTTACTTAATATGACCAGAAATGATTGTGAGTGGTCACATCCTGATTAGTTGTTTCAAAGCAGCAGTTTGAAAGGTGGAATTAAGTAATGTCCTTGTAAAATATTTTCTCAAAACAGTTTTCACCTGAAGCATTTCTCCCTCTATCCTTGCCATGGTTGGAAAAACAAGTTTGAACATGTTTTATGGATTAGCCATGAAAGGATGATGAAAAAGGTTTCCTTCTTTCTTTTTTTGCTATAAGGCAGTGCAAATAATCTTAATAGCTCATAGTCATTCACAGACATACATGTGAAAAAGATAAATGATTTTCTAAGGGTCCACTTTTAGGAAATCCCTCGATTATCCTGAAGTATCTGTCAATGCCCCTTTTAATGAGTAGATACCATAAAAGAATTACATTTCCTCCTCTTTGCAAAATGAAGACAGCCCACTTAAGCATTCCTGGCAAGTCCATTTTACTCTGCTGAGTGTGAGGGATGGCAAGAGACAACACACTACCCAAACTGACTTAATTTCTACCCGCTAATGAAAAAGAACCTCATGGGTAATTTGTCTTATCCTTGTCACCATTTTAAACAACATTTTGTTTTCTCTTCCCTACCAAGACAAGCTGTAGCTGACCTCATCAGTCACTAGTGCATAATCTAATATCCACATATGCTTGCTGGCAGCACGAGAGAGTTCATAAGAGAGGCCTGTAGATTGAAGTTGCTGACTGGTTGGTGTGAGCACATGTTGGAAAATCACCCAAACCCCCCTGCCCCCTTCCCAGGTATTGCTTGGAAGGAAGTATCTGTAGCAAGATTCCAGTGGTGTTGGAAGGGTAGAGCTATGTGAGAAAGGGTGATTCCCATCTATTTTTAGATGAGGGGACAGGGGAAATCTTATGAACCCGTGTGTCTGGTGACAAAATTCAGAGGTTAGCACAGAAAGGAATTGGAAGAGGCAAAAAAACAATCATTCATTAACAGATTAATTCAGTTCAATCCATATATTCATATCATTCTGTACTTTAAGCCTTCAACTGTACCATTCCTGTCTTACGCTTATCTTACTAGCTCTCTTTCTACCTGTCTTTTACTCCTGCATCCTCATTCTATGTTCTTAACACAAGTTCACTATCCTCTATTTCGCATTTTCATTCTTGTGTTCCCTTTCATTTGTCTCTGTCTCTCTCTCACTTTCCACTGTGATAGCAGGAGACCCTGAAATGCCAAGGAAAGACATCTGTTCATCTGTTAAGTAATTGTCACCCAAAATTAATTTAGGTAAAAAAAATTCAAGAGCATGACCACAGAATCCATTTAATTATTCCATACAGGCTTGATTTCTTTCTAACATATAACAATATATCATGTTACTACACACTACACATATGAACATCAAAGAAACTGAGATGTTCACATTTAGCTTTGCATTATAAATGTTCCAGATACTGGTAATCATAAGTTCCTCGTTGTTAGAATTGTGATAGCGATGTAAAGTCTGGATTCAGTCTTGAAATGTTTCTGTCTTATTTCTTCAAGCTAAAGTAACAATACTCAAGAAATGTTACTATAGCCTACAACAGTTCATTATGGTAGTTATATCGTATCAGAATCCCTCTTATAATTTAAGGAATCAGTTGTGGCAACATCCAATTAACTCTGAGCCAGAGTTGGCTGGTGATTTCTGATAAAGACGAATGAAATTGTCAGTATTTGTCAGAAATTGACATTCATTCACTACTCAGATCTTAAGACTAGGTATGACATGATGGGGCATGCTGTTACAGGAAAATATTCACAGACAGAGTGGCATGATTCTTGACCAGTCTAGACCAGTCTGCAGCGTTTTTTTCCTCTTATACCAAAGCAATTTACCAATATTAACATTTTTATTTTATTTTTCTCCATTTAAAGTTATAGTTAATGTTATGGATTGTCTGAGAAACACATTCCTGTCATTCATGACATTATAGCAGGCATAAACAGTCATATCTTTACCTCTTGACCGTTACAAAGACACCGGAGACTCCTTCCAAAAATGCAAAATAAACAGTTCCTCAGAGAAAAATTCATCATATCAACAATCACACCTATTTTTAAATCCGATTATGTTGAGTGTCTGCCAAACAATTGAGAATTGAGAATAATCCTATGGTATAATAAGCTTTATTATACACAATCTGGAATTAAACTCCAAACCAGCATAAACAGATCAAACAGAACAACACAACCAGCAAGTCCACGCTAGTTACACCAGTATGACCTGATTTTTAGTGAAGATTTTTCTAGGCAACCAGGCCAATTAAACCAGCACCAGACTTGCATTAAACAGCATAAACCTGCTTGTAATTCATGTTTTACCTGGTTAATTTTCAGCAGGGAAAAGACCTAAACCAGTTGACAACATTTGTTGTGTCTATCTGGTTTGAAAAAAGAAACTGAGCTGATGATTTTGACATTCAGTTACCTTAGCAAGCAAAAACAAACTCTGGACTAAGTTACAGTTTCTTGATGTTCTTTAAGTACACAAAAATTGGTATTGGCAAAAGATGAGATAATTATTGGTGAATTTTATAAAAGTTCTAAATCTGAAATTGTTTTTAATTGATAACTGCACTCGCACCATGGGTAGCATTGCTGCCTCACAGCTCCAGGGTCTCTGGGTTTAGTCCAGCTCTCAAATTACTGTCTTTACAGAATGATGCATGTCCCCCCATGAGTGCAGATTTCTGCCTCATGCCGATTGTTCTGGGAATAGGCTCTGGATGCACCATAATCCTGACCAGGATCATGTGGTTACTTAAGAGGAATAAATACATTTAGAAGGAGCTGTGTTTCCAATGAGTCCTAAAGCAGGCCTTTGTGCTCTGACCTCAGTAGCAACTGGGTGTAAGTTGTTCCTTAAACTAACTGCTGATATAAGACTAGATTAGAATTTTAGGATGACCTGACAAAAAGTATCTCAAACTTCCTGTGGGTAACTCTCATATCAATCATGCACATTCACCAAATTGTCAATATCATGGTATTTAACTCCACACTGCTATAACATTGAACCTACACACAAAAAACAAGTTCAAACCATCCACAACAGAAATTTATGCGCACACATCTGAATTTGATCCAGGGCATACTGTAGGATTTAATCCAGTGGCAGTGATTTACAGTGAAGAAAAAAATTGCCCTTCACATGAGCAAAGCCAGTGCATCCGGCCATTAGCGTAGTGCAACACCTATGTACCCTGATCTTTAGCTTTGCACATAGTCAGCATTTTTTTTTATCACCAGCACTCTGTGGCCTTCATGCATGTCCAGCGGTCACACACTGACCCATTCGCACACAGATCCCTCCTTACTGCTTCATCTTCTGCATGAATGGATAAGTCATATGCTCCCACACAGTGGATTATAATGTGCGTAGCACAATTAAACCTGTCCTCTCATATCGCTGCAGCTCTTCCAGGGCTGATAAAATCTTAGGGTCTATTGAACACTTCCCAATGCACACTTAGGTTTGCCATCTTGATATGGTCTGAAAGTCTGAGGTAGACCAGGTTAGCAACCTGGACCCATCTCTTCCTCTCTCTCACCAAACTATTGGATTTGCATTATGATGTGGACTGGCATGATTTGGTTGTGCGCCTGTTATCACCATTATGTGCCTTTGCACCAAAAAGCCTTTCAGTGTAAGAAAATGAATCTAATCAGCATAATGGAAAAGAATCTAATTTAGCTGTTAACTCCTATAAAATCCCATATGTATGCTTAATTCTTTTACTGAGTCTGAGGTAACAGTTTTGACTTGCAGATGGTAGCTTTCTGGAGACTGCAAAAGGACAAAATGAAGGTGAATAGAAGGAGATGAAATGAAAGGAAAGAAGAATAAAGGAGAGAAGAGCGAAAATAGCCTCTCTATAACATCCACAGCAGAACACCTGTATGAGACTCTTGGTGCAGCCAGGACTATTCATTACGTTATCTATGGGGCCTTAGCGGGCCGGTCGATATCTTGCAATCAAGATGGATATTTATAGATTTGTCAGCAAAAATATCTGCCCAAAGGGACTTGTTCCTGAAGTCCTTGGCTTCCATGTCTCGTCTTTTTATGGACTCAAACAGGCAGTGTGTATTCAAACTACACTTCCTCTTTCATCATAATACTGGAATGGTTCATTTATAACCACTGAATGTCTTTTTGTGCACTTGTCCAAACATCATAAAGCAGGACTGTAAATGCAATGCAAAGCATCCTGACTATTTTAAGTTAATTAATGTTGATGATCAACAATTTATGGCCTTCAGGAACAGAAAACCTTTGTGAGGTGTGGAACAGAAAGGCAAATGAGGACTGCATTGCCCCAAGTCCCTTATTGATCATTCTTATCAGTCTCCATTGTGAAGGCTGCTGAAATTGAAGCCTCTGTCCAAATCAAATAGAGCACTTACAGAGACAAAAACAGCTTTACTTCTAACCATTGGCAGTCATTCAACAACACAAACTGATGGGGTGATGAACCAAATTGTATGTGCACCAAAATGGATGTGATTGCATCCATTCTGGCATGGAAAATATCACACACAGAAATGCTTATTCAAGAAAATATAGCACACTTTGGTGGTGGGAATAATTGGTGAATTGAGAAGAAAATAACAGTATTCTCTGTTGGGAGGGAAACTGGATTTCCTCCTCATCAATCATGTGATTCTGGATCTTCTGACAGTGGATTGCACTTCTGGTGAGCTGACTAGAGGCTGGGCTGACTAATGTCAAGTCAAAGTCAAAGTGAATTTTATTGTCATTCAGACCATACAATTCAAGACTGCATAGTAGAACGAAATTGCATTATTCCTGGCTCAATGTGCAAAAACACAAGGACATACTAGACATAACATACATGACATACAGAACATAACATAAGCACAT
>JAQQZR010000004.1:10166517-10177420 GCA_030068235.1 Notoglanidium macrostoma
CCCAGGGTGTACCCCGCCTCTCACCCAAAGATGCTGGGATTGGCTCCAGCTTCCCCGCGACCCAGATGGATAAAGCGGTATAGATAATAGATGGATGGATAGTTGCCTTACGTTGTCCATTATGTAGTGTCCATTATACAGTCGCACTGTAGTGGTAAATCATAAACTGTTTACATCCAAGTTCCTTGTGTGTTTTGGCACCTCGTAGCTAACAACCATCCAGATAATCCACCCTTGCTAGCCCAAACAAGAAAGACGTTTCGAACAACCCAATGTGGTGTACAAAATGTGCCTTGCAACAACTTACAACCAAAATATAGTTCTACTAAATTTCACATAATATCCCACAGTTACTCTGATTCATGATTGAGTCTGTTGATTAAAAGTGTCCATGAGTCCTGACAGAAGCATCAGCTGCTGTTTATGAGGTCCATATAAATTCGCACTTTGTCAGCACACAACACTGTGTCATGATAGTGATATCTGACACCAAGTGCATGTAGCAGCTGGGAGTTTTTTCTCTCTGAGATATATGTCAGCATGGAGCTGCTAAAAGAGTCCTTAATAAAGGCTGAAGACTTGTGCAATCAAACATATCTTACTGACTATATCGCAATGTCAGAGATATACATTCAATTCTCATTCATTAAATCAAGAGCATCAGTTTAGAGCTGCACTTGTCTACACGTGTCTTTTGGCACTGCATTTGTGCAAATGACTTTTGGCACTTTCAACTGCTTTACACTGCTAGTGGTGTCGCTTTTTTGTTTGTGGGTGGCTGGGGGTGCACATGACTGCTACAGGATAGTAATAAAATAATGTTCCGTCAATGTCAAAAACAAATCACAACAACAACAAAGAAATCACAAGAACAACAACAAATTCAATATTCAATGCACAGCAAGACTTCAGTGCTCATATTTCTTATTGCTTTCATTTCACAGACCAATTCAAAATCTAAATCAAATATTCTATTGGTCATAATTTCCTTGAAGGAGTCAAAATTGGGCCGCCTAGTGCGCAACATAATTTAAGGGAAAACAGGGAACCACAAGGAATCCTAGACAATAGTGTCCAAAGATGTCATAAAGACAATTATTTATGAGGAATCAAATTTGTTTCTCATGTTGCATGTCTTCCAAGTGGTTATGACTATACTAAAATGAATGTTTAGAATTTATCATCAAAGTCAAGCAACACATAGATTAAACCTGTTTCAATATATTATTAAATAAAAAGCTATATATGCCTTACACACTTGAACTAGTTCACCAATAATGGAATGGGAAGAAAATTCAAACCTGAAATTATCTATTATTATTAAGATAGGAGACAAGGACATTGGGACATTGCCATATTAAGAACTCCAAAATTGTTTGCCCTTTCATACTACCATACCAAGCACCTAAAGGCAGGCTCAAATTTCCAATGAGTCCCTCCCTATAGCAAGAGAACATTTTGACATTCAAGGTATAGAATTGGTTTGCAGGGAAAGCAGTGTCTTATTTTGGCCTTGGCTTCTCGGGCGAGGCAGCTCCTGCTCTCCCAGAGTTCTAGTGTATCCAGTGTTTATTTTTTCAGTGAGGGTTCTTTGGTGTGACTAAGTACATTCTGGTTGCCAATAATGTGTCATAAATAGGGAACCTGGAAGATGTCTTACAGCAAGACTGACCTTCTAGTTTACACTTCTATTTGCCAAGGTAGTGAATCCTGAGCTGTTAGAACTGAGACACACAGTACAAGTACACACATGATTAAAGCATGTGATTGTGAAAGTGATACTGAAAAGGGAAATTCACACTGATTGATGTGCATATCTTCCTAACCAACATTTAACCTTCAGTAGGGAAATTCTGAGTTTATTTTTTATTTTTTTGGCTGGAATTTCTTTCATTGACATGGTGTGTTGTCACAGTGGTTAATGCTTTCCAACATTTTATCCTAATAAATGTTACACTCTAAATGTTTAGAGGATATGTAAATTGGTCATGCCCCTGGCTTTGGTTGTACCAATAAATGCACACTGTGATGGCCCCTCCCCTCTCCAACTTTCAAGGATTTCATGCTGCTATTAACCATGGGAATTCCTGCTATGTTAGTGCTGCTAATGGTTCTCCAAGAAGGTGGATTTTCCTCAGATCAAAGTCATGATGAATATGGTATCCTTGAGTGATATCGAAAGAGATTATAGCATTGGTAGCACGGCTCAACATGAGGATCGAGGATGTTAAGAAATGGCACTAGCCTGAGCAGAGATGAGTGATTACTAAGGTTTTAGCTTAGCATCCAGGCCACATCTTTTTTGTGAACATTGCAACCATGCAATTTTTTTTTTTTTACCCTTTCAATATTACTCAAGGATACAACATTCATTATGACTGTAGCTAAGGAACATCCACCTTCTTGGACAACTATTAGCATTACTAGCAGCTAGCTATGTGTCGGTTGGGGATGAGTCGGCTCTATGAGCTCGTGCTACGGCACCTGAGCCCTACTTGGACATTACTGCAATGCAAAACATTTGACTATATGAACAGCAGTCACATGTTTTTATATGCAAGCCTACTGTGTTATTGCCTATTTTTCTGAAGAGCTACTGCAGTTTGTGCTGTGACAGCTCTTAAGTGAAAGCGCCTTGCCAGTAATGTCAGATTCTAATAGTGCAAGTCGGCTTTCATTTAGCCCATGTTTATAGGATCTTCAGAAATAGGCTACATGGCTCTGATTTTACTTGATGTCTCCTGAACTACCCAGCCAAATTAGCTAATGTTGTGGTATGGAGTCGGTCAGCTGTTGCTTTGTTGATTGGGATCTGTCTGCCATTTTTACAATGCGTATTTTCTCCAATTTCCAATAATAAATAACGTTATGAGGCAATCAGGGTTGTTTCTGTTCTCCATTTGTATCCCAACCCACATAATTATGCTCATCTGGAATGACCTGATTGGCACATAATTTTTTTCCAAATTCTTTTTTATTAATTTTTGTATGAAAAAGATACAGAATAGACAGCTCAAGTCACTCTTGCAACAAACCCCAGAGACCCCACCAACCATCCAAGCCCCCTCTCCAGCCCCAAAGACCTCACACGACGCACAGTAGCGATTAAATGTTTTTGAGGGTCAAAGGAGCTTGGTCATACTTCTATGGCTCTATAACTGCGAGAGGGTCCTGAAGAAATTTAAGAAAAGGCTCCATATTGTATAAAACCTCCCTTCAGACATTGGCCCACTCCCTGGTTTGGGCTTGGCCATGGACCTCCGGTGCACCCTGTCTATCTCCATGGGAAACTGATGTACCTCCTCTCCAAAGACCTTGATAAGTTGTTTGGCAAAGAATTGGGCAGGGTGACTGCTTGCCATGAACTCCAGTAGGCTGAGAATATGAATGTCCGGTCACCTACTATGTCCCTCCAGGCCAATGACTGACAATAACCAGAGTACTACATAATGACTGGTACTATTTTTTTCTTCTTAAATTTAGTTACCTTTAGTGTCAGGAAAGTCCATTTTTAAACTTTGCCTGTTGAGAACATAAGCAAGCACCTTTTATTCACCGGTTTCTGTTTACCAGAGTGAAGTACAAAGCTTCATTGATAAGATATTTGCTTATAAGATTAGATAAGTGAGTGTTTCTTTTTTGTGCGTGTGTATTCAAATTACCCTTACAGTCGTCTTATCATGATGAGTCAGTATGCCAATAGTACCAAGTTTTTACACCAGGAAGTAAAATGTAGAATCAAAATTGAAACGCTAAAACCACTGACACTGGTGATATCTGAGATTCATATTTACATTAATTTATTAAGCTCAGGGATGGAAAATACTTGTGTAACTGTACTATGTTAACATACTTAACAATTTGTTTAACATATTTAATTTAATTTGCTAATATACTTAAGAACTTAATTCTTAAGCTAATCTGCTTAAGTATTGATATTGAATACTTGCACTTTTATTTAAACTTACTTTTTTAATTTTCATCTTGACTTTTAAAATATTCATTGCAAATCTTTTTTTTTTTCTTTTTCTTAGTAATGTATTGTCTTTTGCTGGAGTTACTGTTTCATCCAGAATTAGATATCTTATTTGCCTCCCATGTGAAAACGAAATATCAGACGTTAAAGATTTACCACTAAAGCTAAAGAAGTATGAGTTAACTTTAAGCTTGGTAAATTAGCTAGTTTGGTTTTGTGATTAGTGAGTTCAACTAGCCAGCTAGACAAGTTTTATAAACTAGCTTGCTGAATGCTAATTGGCCTTAGTTTTCATTCCAAAAGGATTATTTAACATTAGATAACCAGCAAGCCAAATTCTAGCTTCGTTTTGGCAGAGGTTGCAGAATATTTTCCTTATGACTGATCACTTAGCACCCTAGCTCGTCCTACAGGCTTGGACATGACGAACCTGGCAGCTCTTTTCCTTTGTTAAAAATATTTACTTTTACTCTTGAATTCTTCAGTAGGATAAAGTGTAGACACTTTTTGATACTTGTAGATACTTTTACTCAAGTAGATTGTTACTCCATATTTCTACATTTGAATGAGCTAAATTTAGACCCAGTACTCATAGTTTTACTTAAGTACAGCTTCTCTGTACTTTTCCTCCTCTGCAGATGCTGTTATGCAAAGTGACACAGGACACAATGAAAGGGAAAAGAGCTGAGTAGATGATGGTTGAGGGCCTCCCTCAAGGGGCCAGCTATGGTTCCCTGCAGATTTAGGTCATTTTCACTCTTGTCATATTTTTTTCTGCATCACGTTTCAAGATAGTAGAGAAAGGGATTTATGGTCAGCAGTGCAGACAGAACACTTTATTGTCAAATCCAAGCACATGTCTTGTCCTGGATTACATGTCTAAAAATAATCTTATATGAGAATGGCTCCTTGTTTGCTTGCACAGTTACATGCTTCGCATCCAAAAATGCTGTTCTGAAACGTGCCTTTTATGTACTTGAACACTTTGTATTTGTCACTATGTGTGCTAACATGTTTGACAGCTATACATGACTAGGCCTTTAATGGAATACAGTGACTGGCTTCATATCAGAAAACTTGAATAAAAAATGTATTTGCTTTGCTGGTGGTTTCTCAGGGATTTGGCTCTGGATAGAATTAGAGATTTAACTTACACAAATCACCTAGTTTAGGTGTCCATTACTCAAATAATTTGCTTGATATTATAAATTATATGTGGAACTTGGAAAACTGTGGATGGCACAATGGTGCAGTGTTTAGCACTGTTTCCTCACAGCAAGAAGATTCTGGGTCTTTCTGAGTGGAGTCTTCTCTGGGTGCACCGGTTTCCTCCTACAGCCCAAAGATTAGGTAAACTGGTTACTCTAAATTGCCATTAGGTGTGACTGTTCATCTCTGTGTTAGCCCTGCGATACCTCTTACACAAAGCCAGCTGGGATTGGCTCCAGCTTCCCCCCTCACCCGTAACAGATAAGCGGTATAAATGATGGATGGAAGGACTTGAAAATCTGTATTGAGATGTTGTGATAGGAAACATACTTATACCTAACATGATAAGAATATTTAATATGTTGGTTATACTGGTGTGTTAAAAAAAACAGAACAAAACAAACAAACAAATGAACAAACAAAAAAAAAACAATCATCATGCACAAAAATATTGTTTGCACCCAAAATGTGGTTATTTTAATTATTTAATATTTCAGCTATCTAGCACTTAGTGATCATTTTGAACTCACTGTTTTGTCACTAATAGGTCTTCGCTGGGGTATAGCTAAGAGTCAGTTCTCCATTCCCCACCCAGTAGAGTGCAACAGTATTTAATCCTTATATAACCATCTTTCTAACATTCTCTTGTAGAGTATTAAGGGTAATCAGATGAAGAAGAAGCAGAGACTGCTGTAAAACAGGTACAGTTTTATGTCTCAAAGTCCAATCAGGAACAGAGCATAACATGGGTGCAGTTTTACAGACCCTGGTGTTGAACATTTATCTAAGACAAATTAGATATTGATTGAATCATTTTCTATGTCTCAAACTGAGACTACCAGACGCCAACACACAAACATCTGATAGTCTGAATCTCTTCTGTCTAGTGCCAGTCTACCTAAAATTCCATCATGAAGAAATTCAAGCAGTAAGTCAAAAAGGAAGCACTTGTCCTTTTCAGCTTTAAGCCATGCTGAGAGTGTTTCTGTCCTAATAAACATCACAATTTGAGTAGGCTGCATAAAGGTATTAGTACAGTGCTGATGAAGGCTGTTAGGTCAGTCTTTTCTGAATTCAGAAGGAGGAAACAGAAGCAGCAGGAGAGTTACCAAGGTTACAGGCAGCAGCTGATACGGTAGGTAAGCAAAGCTCAGGGGAAAAACTGAATTAATTTCACTTTGGACTTCCATTTCAGCAAAGACAGAGGCGATGTGATAGGGCCAGCTATGTCAAGCCTCATTGGATGCCATTTGGCTGATGGGCATGACAGAAGAGTGCACGGGGAAATTGCACCCGTCTGATGGCTGATCTTTGGAATGATCATATGCAATGGCATGACGTCGCCCCCAAAACATCACAGTTTATTACATGAAATAGATTCTTATTTGGATTTTTATTATTGCTAATAAAAGGTGCATCTGAGCTAAATGTTGTGAGAGCCAATTTACTGGAATAACAATCAGCTCTTTGTGATGGGCCTGTCCTGTGCTTTGGGTTTGACACTTCAATCTGTGTCCTCACATAATGATTTTGGGAAGACAACGTGAATAAAAACTATTTTCTAGTTTTGTTTGAAAAGTAAAAAATGAGGCTCAGTGATTGAAAATCTGTATAATATGCATTTTAATGGTGAGTGCTGACATCCAAGATAATGGGAGTATGAAAAAGAAGCATAAAAAAGAAGTGGTTAACAGAACTCTCCCACACAAGGTTATGCAAATCGCTAAACTTACAGAGCCAATTATGTTCTTTAAAAAATGGTTACAGAGGCTAATTTGTACATGAGCCTAAGCCTAGATTATGTAACACGGTTTCTACAAGACTATTACATGATTCTACTGTATCACTTTCTCCGGTAAGTGATATTTTTTCTCAGACTATCCAGCAGAACAAATCAGTGGTATTCTGACACACAATTTCCTTTGGTATGAGCACATGGACCATCACTGGCATGGTGTCTTACACACACACACACACACACACACACACACACATGCACACACACCATGTGTTTTGTGATCCAAGTGCTAATGACTGCCTGTCTTGGCCAGCCGGTGGATCTGTCTACATAGCACCTCCAGAAAACATGATGGAAATTGTAACCAAACATCATATGTGTCTATATTGTTGTCTAATTATCAACTCAGTGTTTTCTCTCTCACTCATATCCTACTCATCATTGTAGCCACATCATTAATAGTTGATCTCATTACTATTATTACTAATGGATCCATCTGAATAACAAAATGTTTCGCTGCTATTGATTTAGTATTTAAAACTAAATTAAAACAGCTCTCATTGAGACCATTTTAACCATCATCATGAACATAATCATTTAATAGCATGTCATCTTTAGTGCCTTAACACAATTATGTGCATAATTACCAATTATCATAGCGCTGAAGGTAGTGTTGCCTCTTCATAGCTCCAGGGTCCCTGGGTTGATTATTTCACGTTATCCCGCATCCACGTGGCTTTTATCCAGATTCTCTGTTTTCTTCTCACCTCCTAAATAATTTCGTTATTTGGACTGGCTACACTAAATTGCTGCTATATATGAACAAGTATGCAAATGTGTGTATGCTTACATCCCATCCAGAGTGTATTTCTGCCTTGCACTCAGGGAAAAGTTCTGGATCCATCATGACCCTGATCCAAAGAGGTTACTGAAGATGAATGAATGAATTGCCAATAACTTTGAAACAGGATCTCAGTGCTGTACTTCCTCTTCTCCTCTTCATAACCAAGGTTATCTGTTTTAAAAGGTTTAGAGCAACACTGGATATTAATAGTCTACATGTAAGAACTCTCAACATTACAATGTGATTGTATATAACCATACTCTTTTTTCCCAGCTCTCTCAGGATGGTTGTTCATGGTCGAGCTGTGATCAATGGGCTATAATTAGACTTATGTAAAAGCAGTCACATGCTAAAAATACAAGCATCCCTTTCAGGATACTGTTTGCTTTAGCACTGACCAGCTCTGCCCAGAGGTCACCGCTCCCCATCGCTCACTCCTGCTGTTAGGCCGAGTTCACACAAAAATGTTCGCACAGTGCTGTTCTGAAAAGGAAAGAAACCCTCCAGAGGCTGTGCAGGCCACAGTGACTATGTAGAATAAAGCAAAACGCGGTAGTACAATAAGAATGTGTGTAGATGCTGTACTGCTGGGATCACTAGTATTTCACTCGTTTATTAATCTTCAGTAATTGCTTTATCCTGGTCTGTACCACAGTGGAACTGGAGTCTATCCTTGGAACACTGGGCATAAGGTGGGAATGCCCACTGGAATAGACTCCTCTTTGTTTCACTCTTAAAAATGAGTGAAACCCTTTGATTTGTCAGCCTGTGGGAAGCCTTAATGGCGCTGTGTAAAGCGTAACCTATCATATTGTGAACCTTTTTATGAAGTTGAGAACCAGAGGTGGCTCAGTGGTTATGGCATTAGACTGCTGATTGGGCAGTGGTAGCTCAGTGGTTTATATGTTGGATCGGAAGGTCATGAGTTCAAATCCCAGCGCTGTCACTGCTGAGCAAGGCCCTTAACCCTCAATTGCTCAGTTGTATAAATAAGATAAATGTAAGTCGCTCTTGATAAGGGCGTCTGCCAAACGACATAAATGTAAATGCTGACTGAAAAACTGAGAGTTCAGATCCTGGCATTGACAAAATGTTGGGTCCTTAAGCAAGACCCTTAATCTTCAATTGCTAACTTGTATCCTGTCACTTCTGATAAAAGTATCAGCAAACTGAGTAAATGTAAATTAAAAACCATTCAAAGTATCCTTGACGAACTTATTGTAAGAACATTCATCCGATCATAAGAACATTCATCATTAATTTTCAGTAACTGTGTTATCCTGGTCAGGGTTGTTGAGGATCCGGAGGTAATCCCTGCAACACTCAGTGCAAGGCAGAAGAATTCACCCTGGATGGTGCCATGCATGAATGCTCATTCACACCTGGGGTAATTTAGAGTATGTTTTTGTTTTATGTTTCTACCTGCATGTTTTACACAGTGACAAGATATAAGAGAACCAAGAGAAAACCCTCACAAACACAGACAGTAACTTGCACTCAAGATCAAACCCAGGACCCTACAGCTGTGAGGCGGCTATACTATCCATTGTGCCATTGTGCTACCCAGTGTAAGAACAACTAATACTCTATAAAGTCAAACATTTGTGGGCACCTGACCATCACACCCATATGTGCTTTTGTAAACATCTCATTCCAGATGCCATATTTCAGAACCTTTGCTGTTAACTTCCACTCTTCTAGGAAGACTTTCTATGAGATTTTAGAACATGGCTGTGTGAATGTACCCACTCAGTTAGTGAGTTCAGGTGCTGATTTGGGTGAGGAGGCCTGGCGTGAATTTGGCATTCCAGTTCATCCCAAAGGTGTTCAGTGGGGTTAAGGTGCATGCCACTCAAGTTCTTCCACTCAAATCAAAGCAAACCATGTCTTTGTGGACCTCACTTTGTACAGAGGGGCATTGTCATGCTGCAACATGTTTGGGCCTCATAGATAGAGTAAAGGGAAATACAAAGGCATCCTATACCATTGTGTGCTTCCAAATTTGTGGCAAAAGTTTGGGAAAGCCTACATATGGATGTGATGGTCAGTTGTCGACAAATCTCAGTGTAGTAAAATACAATTTTGGATGATATCCAGTGTCACTGATTTATCTTCTTCTCATTGATTAATACAATAATTATTATATTACAACACTTGTGACATTGTGTTAGCTTGCTACAAAGTGAATGGAGAGTAATAATAAAAACCAACATGAATACTACTGTATGGCAAATTTATGCATTTCAAATGAATGTTAGCAAGCTTCTAACGGCTTCAAGTCTCTAAATTCTAGTTGACACAAAGCATGTTTAAAGGCTTTAAAACTGATATGATGTCTATGACTGTGAGCTGACACATTGGATACCTAAATAATTACGGGGCAATTACTGTTTTTAAACTTGTTGTAATCGTCAAAATAACACAGGGTCTGGGAGCTTCATCACTGACTGAACTTATCCCATCTGAGGTCATTTCTCACAAAGGCTGTTTTGGTCATGGTCGGAAAGAAGACTTTGAACTCATCTTGGCAGTAACACTAGTCCCAAGGTCTGACAATCTAAGACAAGACTTGGAAACAAATCTGTTTCCAGTGATGATGAAGGCAATGGCTCCTAGGGGACAGTGCATGCTGTTCTCTAACCGACAGCTCTACACTGTTATTTATGGGTGGTTAACATAAAACACACATACAGGGCAGCTGATTGTATATGTGTCAGATAATACTGTTTCTGTAGTAACTGAGCAATAATCAGGTTCATAAAGGGTCGGCAAAGGCATAATTTTGATTCCTCCATGTTTCCTCATCTCAGAAATCAAATAAATCCCTTACTTTGTTCATGGCCATCAGATACATTTGTGAGAAACTGTACTAACAATCAAAATCATACATTTTTCCTATTTATGTTTGCAAGCAATGACCCTGCTATTTACACTAGAGATGGAAAATTTCTGACTTTCTTTGTTCATACAAATCAAATGCTCAAATAGATTATGCTGTTTCTAAATCAGCAGTGTGGGATTAAAAGAGGTGGTGTGCATGGGAACTGATCAAGCGGCGATACAGTGGGGCAAAAAAGTATTTAGTCAGCCACCAATTGTGCAAGTTCTCCCACTTAAAAAGATAAGAGAGGCCTGT
>JAQQZR010000004.1:10177520-10182520 GCA_030068235.1 Notoglanidium macrostoma
ACACCTATGGGCAATTTAGAGTAACCAGTTGACCTAATCTGCATGTCTTTGGACTGTGGGAGGAAACCAGAGCACCCGGATGCATGCATGCACGGGGAGAACATGCAAACTCCACACAGAAAGGCACCCTGGGCGATCCGGGGATTGAACCCCTTCTTGCTGTGAGGCGACAATGCTAACCACCACACCACCGTGAGAGTGAAACAAATCAGCATTCATCCAGCATTCAAAGAGCACATCAGATGTGACGATACCATATGAAAGGTTTTCTAATTTGCATAAAAATATGTCTTAAACATTTTCACAGGATTAGTCGTCGGAGTATAGTCTATACTACTACAAACTCAATCCCCCATTAAAAGGAATAACACTAAAGTATATTTTTTCACATCCCATTTCTTCAATTGCATTCCATAGCACTTATAAATGTGTACAACTTTAAACAGAGTCCAGCTTGCAGGTTGTGTACATAATACATCCTTCAACTGAAAAGTAATGACTCCTTACAGCAAACAGACAATTCTTCAAAAGCAAACAGTCTATACCTGTGACCTACTTCTGTGTACTTGGTAAGTATTACACCTACTCTTCACAAGACATACAGCACGTTCATGTAGTGGAATAGAATTTGCATGATTACTTTAGTGAGTGGAAAAAAGAGAGTGGCTTTTCCCATCAACACAGACATTTCTTGAATTAAGCCTATGAATACGGCATCCAATAACAGGCTGTATTATAAGAGCTGCACTGCTTCATAATGAATTCAGCATACACTGTGTAATTATGCCTGTTTCTGCATGAACGCTAGAGTGCATGTGATTATCATTTGGGCAAAGATGGTTAGCTGGAAACTATTTGTGTGTGTGTGTGTGTGTGTGTGTGTGTGTGTGTGTGTGTGTGTGTGTGTGTGTTTGTGTGTGTGAAATTTTATTTCTTATCATTTTGACTTGGTATTTTTTGCTGTAACAGCAGTGTGTAGTGTATATGTTAGTATACACTACACACTGAGGTTAGTCTTTAATTTAGTCATTAATTAAGCAGTTCCTCCTTGATAAGAGTTCAAGAAAAAGAGAAAGATTTCCTCAAACTGTTAATACCACTGAAATAAACATCTGTTATTTTCTTTGGGGGAAAAAACGACAATTCCTAGGCACTTCAAAAGCAATTTACTTCACCCAAAGCTTGGTTTGAATAATAACCGCTTGATGGGGCATTTCCATAAAAATGGTATTAGACAACAGAAAAAGGCACAGAAGTGCCAATGCTATTAGCATCAAAACATCTCGATATTATGAATACGCAACTTGTGAGTGCCCCCAACCCTACATGTGTTTAATGTAAAATATTTGACAAAATAATTCCTTGCATTACAATTATGTGGCAAACACTGTTTATTATGTGGCAAACACACAAAAATGGTATTAGACAACAGAAAAAGGCACAGACGTGCCTATGCAAATTTACTTATAAAAATACATTTTGAAGTTTTGAGGCCCACTGAAGTCTGAGATTCCTGTTCTTGGCTACCATGAGTATGTACCCAATGTAGTCTTCTATTATTTTCTAGCCCATCTGCCTATGTTTCTATCTGAAATGCTTTTCTGTTGACCAAGAGTAGTTAATTCCAGAAATGCTGCTCACTGGATGTTTTTAGGTTTTTGCACCATTCTGTTTAAACTCTAAAGCAGGGGTATCAACTCTTATCTGGAATGAGCCAGTGGTGGTGCAAGTTTTCATTCCACCTAAACAGAAGCCACACCTCAGTATAATGAAAGCCAAGTTCAACTGATAAAACAGGTGGAATCAGGTGTGGCCCCTGCTTGATTGGAATGAAAACCCGCACCCTCACCGGCTCTTTGTGGATGGGATTTGGCATTCCAGAGTGTTCACTATTTGTATTCTAACATTCACTACATTTACCCATTTTTGTCGCAAAAATAACGTTCATGTCATCTTCTCTTTTGCATGCTTTGCAAGTCTGACTAGAAGGGATTTTTCTTCTACTAAACATAACCTAATCATTGGCACAATGCATGAATGAAATGAAGCAGTCGGATTAAAAGCTTGGTTTCAAAAACACTTGTAATTGTTTTTCAGTCTTCATCTTGATTCAGTCTCTTTCATTTGGATTTGATCTTGATTTTACCATGACTCATTAATACTTTGTCCTGACAAGATCTCAGCTAATCCTAGTCATGGGCTTGTCTTGGACTTGTGTGAAAACCAACATACTAAATTATTTGTGCATTAAATTAAATGTTTCCCTTTTTATTTTATAAGGATATGCAATCTTTGCACTCTAAGGTATGTGATACATCATTATGTACACTATCACATGCAAAACAGAAAACATGAAAAGACTCCCATACTTAGTCTCCATTATCAATTTTGGGTTATTAACAAAGGAAATGAAATGTACATGAACTTTAAGCTGTTTAAAATTGTGGTTCAGCTTCAGTTTGGTGAATATGAACCACTCAAATTAGTTATAGGCTATTGTAATTTCCATCAGTCCACTTTGCCATATGTGAATGTTACTTATTATTATTCTTTGTTGATTTAGTAGATTACATGGAATCAAGCAACACTTTGCTCTCATTCTGATGACCTGTCTTGCATGTGCTCCCCTGTCAATACCACTGAAATAAACATCTGTTATTTACTCTGGGAAAAACAACAATTCCTAGGCATTTCAAAAGCAATTTACTTCACCCAAAGCTTGGTTTGAATAATAACCAATTGTTGGGGCATTTCCATAAAAATGGTATTAGACAACAGAAAAAGGCACAGAAGTGCCAATGCTATTAGCATCAAAACATCTCGATATTATGAATACGCAACTTGTGAGTGCCCCCAACCCTACATGTGTTTAATGTAAAATATTTGACAAAATAATTCCTTGCATTACAATTATGTGGCAAACACTGTTTATTATGTGGCAAACACACAAAAATGGTATTAGACAACAGAAAAAGGCACAGACGTGCCTATGCAAATTTACTTATAAAAATACATTTTGAAGTTTTGAGGCCCACTGAAGTCTGAGATTCCTGTTCTTGGCTACCATGAGTATGTACCCAATGTAGTCTTCTATTATTTTCTAGCCCATCTGCCTATGTTTCTATCTGAAATGCTTTTCTGTTGACCAAGAGTAGTTAATTCCAGAAATGCTGCTCACTGGATGTTTTTAGGTTTTTGCACCATTCTGTTTAAACTCTAAAGCAGGGGTATCAACTCTTATCTGGAATGAGCCAGTGGTGGTGCAAGTTTTCATTCCACCTAAACAGAAGCCACACCTCAGTATAATGAAAGCCAAGTTCAACTGATAAAACAGGTGGAATCAGGTGTGGCCCCTGCTTGATTGGAATGAAAACCCGCACCCTCACCGGCTCTTTGTGGATGGGATTTGGCATTCCAGAGTGTTCACTATTTGTATTCTAACATTCACTACATTTACCCATTTTTGTCGCAAAAATAACGTTCATGTCATCTTCTCTTTTGCATGCTTTGCAAGTCTGACTAGAAGGGATTTTTCTTCTACTAAACATAACCTAATCATTGGCACAATGCATGAATGAAATGAAGCAGTCGGATTAAAAGCTTGGTTTCAAAAACACTTGTAATTGTTTTTCAGTCTTCATCTTGATTCAGTCTCTTTCATTTGGATTTGATCTTGATTTTACCATGACTCATTAATACTTTGTCCTGACAAGATCTCAGCTAATCCTAGTCATGGGCTTGTCTTGGACTTGTGTGAAAACCAACATACTAAATTATTTGTGCATTAAATTAAATGTTTCCCTTTTTATTTTATAAGGATATGCAATCTTTGCACTCTAAGGTATGTGATACATCATTATGTACACTATCACATGCAAAACAGAAAACATGAAAAGACTCCCATACTTAGTCTCCATTATCAATTTTGGGTTATTAACAAAGGAAATGAAATGTACATGAACTTTAAGCTGTTTAAAATTGTGGTTCAGCTTCAGTTTGGTGAATATGAACCACTCAAATTAGTTATAGGCTATTGTAATTTCCATCAGTCCACTTTGCCATATGTGAATGTTACTTATTATTATTCTTTGTTGATTTAGTAGATTACATGGAATCAAGCAACACTTTGCTCTCATTCTGATGACCTGTCTTGCATGTGCTCCCCTGTCAATACCACTGAAATAAACATCTGTTATTTACTCTGGGAAAAACAACAATTCCTAGGCATTTCAAAAGCAATTTACTTCACCCAAAGCTTGGTTTGAATAATAACCAATTGTTGGGGCATTTCCATAAAAATGGTATTAGACAACAGAAAAAGGCACAGAAGTGCCAGTGCTATTAGCATCAAAACATCTAGATAATGTGAATATACAACTTGTGAGTGCCCTCAACCCTACATTTGTTTAATGTAAAATATTTGACAAAATAATTCCTTGCATTAAAATAATGTGGCAAACACTGTTGTGATCATTTTTGCCATTTAAGCAGTCTGTCTATTCCCATCAATTACTCTAAAGGGTTTTACTTATAAAAACACATTTTGTAGTTTTGAGGCCCACTGAAGTCTGAGAGTCCTGCTCTTGGCCACCAGGAGCTGTGCCCAATGTATTCTTCTATTATTTTCTAGCCCATCTGCCTATGTCTCTGTTGTGACATGCTTTTCTGATGTCCACGGGTGTAAAGATTTGTTAATTGTGTTTCTGCTGCTCACTGGATGTTTTTTAGTTTTTCGCACCTTTCTGTTTAAACTCTAAAGTAGGGGTGTCAACTCTTATCTGAAATGAGCCAGTGTTGGTGCAAGTTTCACTCCAACCAAGCAGAAGCCACACCTGAGTATAATGAAAAGCAAGTTCAACTGATAAAACAGGTGGAATCAGGTGTGGTTCTTGCTTGATTGGAATGAACCTGCACCCACACCGGCTCTTTGTGGATAAGATTTGGAACTCCATAGTGTTCACTGTTAGTATCCTAACATTCACTACATTTACCCAATTTTG
>JAQQZR010000004.1:10187520-10193406 GCA_030068235.1 Notoglanidium macrostoma
TTTTTCCCATTTGAAATGAATGGAGTTTTAGAATCAAAGTCTTCCTGCTTGGTCATGCTTCATCAGAGAGCCACCAAACTTCATTTCAATGCTCAGACCAACTCACTCAACACGCATACATCTGTTATGAGTCACACGTGTCTGTTTTTTAATGCGGCTGTGAATGCGGATGTGAATATAGGAAATTTCTACTGCTTCTTTACTTTCCTTTTTTTTTTAATTGTGAATTTGTTTATTTTTTGGGAAATAAACTGGTGAGGAATTAATCACCTGATGTTTATTGCGTTTATAATACATGTGAGAACAGGAACTAACTTAGGATGTTCCACATCATTAAATCTAACTATAAATTGTTAAAATGCATGACATGCCACTCATTAATAAATTAAACATTGCAATCTTCGGCAAATCACTATGGTATAAGTGCAATAACAATACTCACATGAAAATTAAGCAGTTTGGGTGCACATTATTTTCATATAACCACATCACCTGGCAGTGGCTCTCCTTACATGTCTTTAAAAAACACAAACAAAAAGATCTTTCCAAGTAAACATGTTAACTTTCATACGTGACACTGTATTGTTCAGAGTATTGTGAATAACATGTTTGTGCAATTACATTCTATTTGCCCTTAAGCAAATAAAGTTGATAGGTATTCAAATGCAGTTTTTCTTTAGACACATAAAAAAAAATACATGTTGAACCTGTTTCAATGAGTCAGTGGTTGTACCACAACATGCATGAAACCATAGGTAAACAATTTAGGCACATAAATTGAAACAAACTAAGCTAGAATATAGACAGTTTCAAAACCTATTTAACCTACTCATAACAAAAGATCCTCATTAAAAACATAGTCCAAGTTTAGGCAAACTTTATATATTTATTTATTTATTTATTTATTTATTTATTTACTTTTTAATAAAAAAAATTTTTTATAATGAGGACAACATAGCTGATACTTACTATTTTGGCCTATTTTCTAAAACATTGAATTATGTGCCACGTTCTAAGAAAGGGTCAGGCTCAAATATGTGCCTGGGCAGAGACTGGGTGAGCAGTGACACTAGTATAGACAAGATTAAATAGATACCGTTATTAAATGCATGCTACTTTGCTATTAAGGCAAACCACTTTCCACAAGTAAGCCACCTATGGTTCCGTAGACTTTCATTTAATTCTTCAGGCTGGGTGAACTGTGGAGGAAGGAGCATGAAGGAGTACAGAGGCGAGGAGTAGATTTTGAACATGAAATGATTATATGTTCAAAATTAATGACCATCCCCAAAAGATAATCTAGAAATGAAAATGGTTGCTGCTCCTTCAATCAGTTAGAGCTAGCTGTATATGCAGACTAAACCTCCTGATAGTCAAAACTTCACTTTGAATAAGAAATCAAAATAGAAGAGGCAGTGCAATGGAATGGAAATCCCAGGTTGGATGGAAGCGAAAGCAAATTTGGTAAAGCTTAATTTTAAAACAATGAATAATTGGATTTGATTAAATGCTAAACAGTTCTTAATTTCAGTTAACATTAAAGTTGGTAGGAAGTGTGTTAGTGGGATATATTACTTATCTTTCATTTTTTTTAAATATGCTGTAAAAACATTTACATTATATACAGCAAAAATAAATTATTATTATCAGTTTCTCATACTGTTAGTTACCTAATAATGGCTATGATAACTAGCTAAGAAACATTAACTGATAGCTAATTTTGTAACCACACACAAATACGCATGCATACATACAGTCAAATATGCACTAACATTCACATTGTCGCATAATTATTGCACTGGTTTAGTGCATTGCACATGGAATTATTGCACTGGTATAGTGTGTTGAAATTGAATAAACACTGCTTTAGTGTAATGCACATGTAGTATGCTACTATTAGTACTATTAGGCTAATGTTAACTTAATAGTACCATAGCCTATTTATTTTTGCTATTAATACCTGGATTATGTATTAAAACGACTGAAAAATAACATTTGAAATGTTGGACATTTTTGGATTTAGTGGGTGTATTATCCCATGCAGTAGAAAGGCGGAGCCATCAGAGGAACGTTACAGTTTAAATTTTGCTAAATGTCTGAGACACTAACCAAGAAGCAACTTATTGATACAAAACCTTTTTAAAAGAACGCATGTACTGTATTTTTACCGTCTTCCAGCTGAAGAAGTTTTGCATATTTATCGTGCGTTTGGTGAAGTAATGTCGAGTGAATATCTTGAATTTGGTTAGTGCTGGCCCCTCTGGTTCAGCGTGAGCGTCTGCGCACGTCAGTCCGGGGAGGGCAATGAGATGCTGCTTATTAATGCTGCGCGTGTGACAACAGGCAGCCAGGAGCAGTCCAGACCGCCAGCGCGCGGAGGCAACGGGGACAAAGAGCGCGCGCGCGCGTCCACCGGCGCGATAAAAAAAATGCGTGAGAAAACAGTAACGGCGTGAAAAAGGGAGTCGGAGAGAAGGACAGAGAAAAGGATAAGCGAGGAGTGACGGAGCAGACGCAGACGGAACAAAACCCGTGGGGTTCATTCGAGACGACACAACACTGACCTAAAGCGCGCACAGAAACGGCGAGGCAATAGGAGCAGGCACCGAGCAGCGTCGCCCTGCTTTGGGGCGCTGAGAAGAAGATGACTGTGGTGCCAGGGGAGAACCTGGACGAGACCGTGGCCTTGGCCGCCCTCTGTCACGACGCTTACGAGCCCGAGAGGGCGGACCAGGAGTGCTGCGAGAGGGTGGTCATCAACATCTCAGGCCTGCGTTTCGAGACGCAGCTCAAGACGCTCGCCCAGTTCCCGAGCACTCTCCTCGGCGACCCTAGAAAGCGGATGCGCTTCTTCGACCCGCTAAGGAATGAATACTTCTTCGACCGCAACCGGCCGAGCTTTGATGCCATCCTCTACTACTACCAGTCTGGCGGGAGACTTCGGAGACCTGTCAACGTGCCCGTGGACATCTTCATGGAGGAGATCAAGTTTTATGAGCTCGGCGAAGAGGTGATTGAGAATTTCAAAGAGGACGAGGGCTTCATTAAAGAAGAGGAGCGCCCGTTACCGGAGAGCGAGTTCCAGCGACAAGTGTGGCTCTTGTTTGAATATCCAGAGAGTTCAGGACCCGCCAGGGGGATTGCAATCGTCTCCGTGCTCGTGATTTTGATCTCCATCGTTATCTTTTGCCTGGAGACGTTGCCAGAGTTCAGGGACGACAACAAGTCGTACGACGAGCACCTCCCGCTGAACGGCACAGTGAGCGTGAAGAAACCGAATCCGTTCACGGACCCGTTTTTCATCGTGGAGACGCTGTGCATCATTTGGTTCTCCTTTGAGCTGGTCGTGCGCTTTTTGGCGTGCCCAAGCAAGGCGGCATTTTTCAAAAACATAATGAACACTATCGACGTGGTGGCAATCATGCCGTACTTCATCACACTCGGTCTTGAGCTTGCAGAGCACCAAGGCAACGGGCAGCAGGCGATGTCATTGGCCATCCTGCGTGTTATCCGTCTCGTGCGCGTGTTCCGCATCTTTAAGCTCTCGCGCCACTCCAAAGGCCTTCAGATCCTGGGCAAGACGCTGCAGGCGAGCATGCGCGAGCTCGGCCTTTTGATCTTCTTCCTCTTCATTGGTGTCATCCTCTTCTCCAGCGCAGTGTACTTCGCCGAGACGGACGACCCTGAATCAGGCTTCAGCAGCATCCCTGACGCCTTCTGGTGGGCCGTGGTCTCCATGACCACCGTGGGTTATGGAGATATGTGCCCTGTGACCATCGGAGGCAAGATTGTGGGCTCGCTGTGCGCGATCGCCGGTGTGCTCACGATTGCGCTGCCTGTACCCGTGATTGTGTCCAACTTTAACTACTTCTACCACCGGGAGACAGAGCACGAGGAGCAGCTCCAGTACACGCACGTGACGTGTGGTCAGCAGCAGCAGCCTGGCTACGGCGATTTCGGCAGGAGCGAAAGCAAACCTTCCCTCTCCAAATCTGACTATTTGGAATCGGAGGACGTGGACTCAATCAAGTACACAAACTGCAGCCCCCATAAAGCCTACACGGGGAAACTCACAGATGTATGAGTGTAAACACAAACACAAACACAAAAAAGTGACCCGCAAACACACAGGCGCATTTCTGTGAGCACAATTCCTCATCGTGCGCTCCAGCTTGATTAGATCTGGTTATCAAGCTCTGGTTATCATGCATTCTGCGCACTAAACGGAGTCATTTTCATTTAAAAACTCATTATAGCAGCGGATTATTAAGACGAGGACGAGAAAACGGGATGGTTCGGATCTTTCTTTCTTTCTCTTCATTTTTTAAAAACTGTCTTCCATGTTCATCTATTTAAAAAAAAGAAGAGACTGCATCTCTAGCCTTAAAATATAGGCTCAAAATATAGGCTAAGTATATAAGAAAACAACTAGGCTAAATAACCAAGCCCAACCTCGCGGAATAGCACTTTATTCATATACTCTTAGTAATAAATAATTTATTAGGCTATTAGCTTCAGTGTATCTGGGGATTAAAAGTTTACATATAATTTATCTATTCGGAACAAAGCGAAAAGGACCAATATATTTAAATCATGTTATATTTTTATTATATATTTTCCACGCCTGGCGACTGCAAGGTCACTCAGTGTTGCTCCCTCTTGTTTTGGTAATGCTCCTTTTTTTCCATGGCTGCAAAGGTCAGGTGTGATTAAATATGATTAGTAGGCACTTATCGACGAGCACTTTCACTATACAGTTGTCACTGTAATTACAGTTGGTCCTATTTTAAAACAGGTTTTAATCGCCGTTTACACTTAATTTGCTCTGTATTTTAATTAAGTTATTGCTTATCATCCAAATATATAGACGTGTAGCTAAGCCAAAAAAGTTAGAATTTAGCCCTATGGTTCCACTTCAGAGAACAGGACAGGCAGATCCAGGGGTTTTGTTTGTGAAGATGGCAAAATGTGCAGCTTTATAAAACCGTTTCTAAACCTAGACTGCCATCTATTGGACAAGAGAAAGGGGGCGGGGTCTTAGACGCTCTGTGGAGACGGAAGTGTTTCTATAGCAACCTTCCAGACTGTTGTGAATCTTCTGACATCAGGCAATGGCTACGTCCAAAACTGCGTATTACTGAACAAAATAGTAGGCTATATATGGTATTCTCTGTAGTTGTACCTTTTTGCATATATTTTTGTAGGCTACAGTAGTACGTGTTTTGGACGTGCCTAAGGTTTCGCCTTAAGTTCTTTTCTGATGCACAGTACCAGGTTGTTGTTGTTGTTTTTAATTTTGCTGCTTTATATAACGCCGACCGAGTAATGTAGCCTAAGTAGACAAACAAGATTAGATTTATTGAATAGGCCTGTTCGGCAGCTATAGACGCAGAAATAATACTTTTGCATATCTAAATGTAAGCAACATCAAATTGTCCCTTAATCCTGGTTTCACTTGTCAGTCTCTGTTTCTCGAGGATCTCAACATCAATACCGCGGATAAAAAAAGAAATACAGTCATCACCCGAAGCGTCCCGATACTGGCGGAAAGGATAGAAACAAATGCTATATGCACTGCAGCTGATTTGGAAATTTGTTAAAAAATGAACAAACTGAGGACAACAACATTGGTTATGACTGGCACTTGCGTCTGTCGCGAGGAGCAGAAACCTGGAATCTTATTGGCTGGATTAGGTGTTTCGGCGACCAATCACTGATCAGCAAAAGAGAATAATGGAACCTCTTTGATCTGCTGAACTTCTTTTCTGCGGATGCTGCGGTGCAAATTCCTGCAAAAGGTGAGTTGGATTGAAAAGTGTGTGTGTGTGTGTGTGTGTGTGTGTGTGTGTGTGTGTGTGTGTGTGTGTGTGTGTGTGTGTGTGTGTG
>JAQQZR010000004.1:10193506-10209385 GCA_030068235.1 Notoglanidium macrostoma
TGTGTGTGTGTGTGTGTGTGTGTGTGTGTGTGTGTGTGTGTGTGTGTGTGTGTGTGTGTGTGTGTGTGTTTCCAGCTAACAGTAGCTGACCGGTTTTTTTTTTTTCTTTTTTCTTTTTTTTTTACATTTGCCTAAAATAAATCAAGCTTGCAATCCCACATATATTAACAAGTGATCAGCAATTGATTTAGCACATAGGCTATTATACATCCATATAAAACATTGGCACACTTCTTAATGTAAACACTAGATGGCAGCCTTTACTAAGTTTATGGCCTTGATGCACAGGTTCACGTTCTCCTTGCACGTCACACCTGATCCAGCTAGGGGTTAAAGGGTTAAAGGGTTATGCAATGGGTTGATTCTCTGTCTCAGGTAAGAAGGAAGACTTGGGAAAACTTGAAATTGTGCAGATTAGTGAATCAGCATGACTGCAACTGAGAGCCCAGCTTTATAAGATAAGATCATAAATAAAGAAAAGTGACTGACAAGTTGAAAATGTTATTATATGGTCATTTATGCAGACATGTAACAAAGACTAAAGTTTCATTTTCTGTGCAGCTTTGATAAAGGCACCAAATAATAATAATACCCCAAATATGAGTAAAAAAAAATGAACCAAAGTAACACGCATACACATAAAATTCAAGTGGTTTACTAAGTGAGCTGGTCACATTATGATATTCAGAACACCTTAATAGATTTATTTGAGATATTAAAGAATATTTTTGTTACAATAAATACTGCTTTTGATTACCTACACAACTAGTTTCTTCTCTGTTCCTTTCTTGTTTTGCAACCCATTTCATAATCATGACCAACTTCACTGCAGTGCATGAAACCATCACTAGAGCGAGTACCTTTAATTCAGCCACCAGGGAAAATTACAGTTGCACACTGCCACTGATCAAGAATGTGAAGTAAGCTTTAATAAAACATTATCTCTATGGACTGTGAGTGGTCACAAAAATGGTGAATCTGCATTCTTTCTAAGATAGAAAGCCAGACTGTATGATGTGTTTTATATCAATGCTTTTGTACTCGGCAGCTCTTAACCATTTAAATGCACTCTGTAAACACAAATTTGATCAGGTTACTCAAACGGAACTAATTAACTCACTTACTGTACCTTATTTCCACAGTGACCCTGTATTATCACTAAAAATAACCACAATCATGCCAACATTTATACTTCACATTGTGCTATCATTTATTAAACTCACTTGCCTTCTACTTGTATTTTTAAATTAGAGTGTGATCATTCATAAGCAGACCCCCTTTACTATCCAGAAGACACAAATCTCCCTACACCTTGCACAGCATACTTGCGAAAGCAGTGTTTCCATTCAAAATACCGTATCCAAACATGAACAGCATTGATAATGGTACCTAAATCGACCTCAAGACCGTTTTACTTTTGGTAAAACACATTATTGGTTGTAAATACTGAATGGTTTCATAAATTGTGTCTCAAATGACAAGCTGTAACAAACCTATCGGTACTGTGATTACTGCTTACTACTTCCTTGCCCTGCCCCTGTTTCAGTAAAGGACATTTGATTGGCTGTATGAGAAATAAAACACTTGGGGTGTGCTGAGGGATATAATCCATGATTGACTGGTGTAATGACAAGTGGAGTTACTGTGTCCAATTTAAAGTGGATTATTTTCTTATAACAGCACATACCAAAGTATTTCATTCAATTTGCCAAGGACTGCAATTTTCATATTTATTTATGAAGGACACATTGTGCATTTCAGACATTTAACATTGCATAAAATAGGTTGGTTCAAGTTATCACTTACCTTATAGCAGCTATAAAATGTTGTTCCTTCAACAGCCTTTATTTTTCTCTCTCTCTTGGGGTGAATAAGACAAAAACGCAGCTTTGTCATGTTACAGAGAAACCAGAGAGTACAAAGTCTGAGGTGTGAAACTTACTGACCGTTACAAAACGCCGACACCTGACTCCTTGCATAAATTATATATAAACGTCTGCTTACAGAAAGCTTTACCATATCAACATTTAGATGTTGTTCTTTGTTAACGAGCCCATTTTCTTAAGCCATGTATTATTATATTTAAAGCATCCCTCATACAAATCCTTGAGAATGAGATTTTACTACAGAAATAATGTTCACTCTGGTTTGACGTGTTTCTTTTGCTACCTTCATGTACTAGACAGCAGGTCCTAATTCTCACTTCTGAATTCAGAATCACGAGTATGTCATGTTCAAGTGCTATGTTGTCGGAGCAAAGTGAAAATTAGCGGACGCGAGATTCCTTCTCACGTGTTTCTTGGGGAAATCCTCTTTTGCTCCTTTAGCACACATGCTAAATAGCATCGTTCAATATTAAGTAATGTGTTCACAGATTGCAGATTAGATTATGTACACAAGCAACAGCTAATGATTTTTGTATTGCTAAAAATAAACAATTACGTACCATCCGCTACTGAAAGTGTTCTCTTCTCCATCATGTTGAAAAGTTGAAGGTCATCTCACCTCAGGAACTTGGGTATCAAAATTATTTCTGAAGTTCCAACTTGAAATCACGAGTTCAGTTTGCGTCCATGTGCAACTTCCAAGTCAGCAACTCGTATTTACCACAATTCTGATAACACATGAAGGCAGCATTTATCCAACTTCTTTTTTGTCATAGCTTTTCTACTTCAGTCCTTCTTTTCTTGCTTTGTTTGGCAGTGCATGCTGTTGCAGTTATAATGTTAGGCCTAATTCAAAATTTTGGCTGCCGTTTCTCTGCCATTCTTGTGGGATTAGCTCGCTAGCTTTAGCAATATGTCTGTCTAGCCTTGTGGAAGACTCTGGTCATGTGCAATTAGTGCAGGGACAGAGTATGCACAGGTAGACAGGTAGGTAGGCATGTATCTGGACTGAATGAAATGATTGGACAGGCTTGTTACAGCCCTGCGACTTCCACAGATGACAGATTTTTTTCTTTTTATTGTCAGAGCATTTGATTTATTCATTGCTATCAGGATGTTAAGAGAATTTCTTGAACTGTAACAAAAAAATGTTTCTGAAAAACTCACCTCCTCTGCCTTTAATTAATATGCGCTTCAGTGTTAACATAATGAAACATGATGCATTGTAGACTATTATTGCTCAAGTTTATATGACTCAAAAATTCAGTTTTTAAACTGTGTTGAGTTTATATAGTGTTAGTGTTAACCTCTTATACATAAAAGACTCCCAAATTGTGCAGATATGAAGAATGCTAGTGATAGACCTGCTTGAACAGTGTTACATCCTGGGTCAGACGTGGACAACCAGCATCAACTGTGTTTCTGCAAGCTGTTTATATGTGTAACAAAGCAAAAATAATTTGGCAAGGGTTTCTGAAGAAGACACAAGTTTGAATATTTTCTGTTCCATCAGTCTGTCAGCTCTAGTAGCCATAATATGATAAATGTCTAATAGACAGAATGACAGAACATAGGCCAGATGTGGAAACCTTAGGGCTGCACAGCAGCTAGGCCATCCTTGATGATATATTGTGCTGTTCAGATCCTATATGGTGGGAATAATGACAAGAGATTTAGTAATAAATCATAACAAGGTTAACCATAGCCATCGTAATGGGATGGGTTTCACTTATCAGATTCACACTACGTGCAACTTTCTGAAAGGCACTCTGAGAGAGCCTAGACGGAAATTATATAATTTAATAGAGGGCATATTTTGGTCTGAAGGCTCTTTAGTATAGGAAAGTCAATGACGCAAAGAACCTGTATCAGACAGAGCTTTCAAAAATAAATATGAACACAAAATTTAGTCACAGTCACAGATTATATCATAAATTTATATATGTTCTCTATTACGTTCTCAGCAACCTTTATGAAAATAAATAAAAACAAAAATAAATAATATGCAATTAGTGATCATTTGATTGCACCAGGCAGACCTGAAAAAAGAAAACCCCAATCAAACAAACAAGCATTAATTTTAAATACAGATGTTACTCAACGGAGTAACATATGAATACAAAGTCCAGGTGCACCCACACTACTCTATTTATGTCCCTTGTAAAATCAAATCCAGAATTATTGGCACCCTTCAAGAAAATGATAAAAAAAATTGTAAAAAATCAATAGAATAGAATAAATGAAATAAGGGATAATTTGAGCGCATGCATACGTATGTGCACATTATTTCAAACATAAAGTGTTTTCTTAATTATTGCTCTTTTTTTTCTTGAATTCAACTCTATTGTTAATAAATATTCAGAAAAAAATTATACAGTCACTGCTAACACTTGTTTGTCATTTTCTGTTTACACTCATTTCCCTTAGGCAATATAGTCATTTAGTCATAGCACAATGATGAACAGTGTGTTGGACAAGTGAAAGCACAAAATCAGTGGACTGCAAAAGAAATTGTCAACAAATGGAAAAAGATCAACGGATGAAGAATGAATATAATGAATTTCCAAAATGGAAGGTTATTTCAAGTGGTGGATACTCTGGGAATTACAGATAATGAATTATTATTATTATTATTGTTCCAAATGTGTCACACAAAACCCTGTCTCACTTCTTAACAAACCCTGTCTGTCATAAATATTTCCACACATGCCAGAAGTGTTCTGTTTGTTTCTGCTGTTGTAGTGACGACTTGGCAAGGTCTCCAGCTGCATAGCGGTGCATTCCTTTGTGGCATTTGTGGCTTTGTATTGTGTTACAACATGTGGCTGGTTGCATGGAACACAGTGATGTCCTGCTTGCAAAGGCATCAATACATAATATTCAGCTTCCACGGATTTTAGGAAATCATTTTGCAGAATTATAAACATGACAGTTGTTTCTTCTGTTTCAGTCATCCTAAAACCTGACTCAACAAGGAGGTATCACACTTTTAATGATCTGGATTAAATTAGTGGAAAACATCCCTGAATCTAAAAAAATCCTAAACAAAACGTAGTATTTAAGAATTCAAGAACAAATTCATGAACTGTATATAAACTACTGTATATAAAACACATTTCACCTAACCTATAAAAAGTTTGCTTCAGTGAATTTGTTTGTCTATTTGTCCGGAGAGCAGAAGGGGTCAGGAGGTCGTGTGTGTAGCTCGACACACAGACAGACAGAGAGAGAGCTTATTATTAGGTGTGCTCACTGTCATGTAATGCTTAAGGACAACATACATCACGTGCTGAGTGCAAACAGGGACTCCAGCAAAACTAGCCATGACAGCATAACTAAAAGAGAGAGCCAGAAGGTAACACAGACTTGAGGGTGCTCTGGGATATAAAGCGGCCAGCCACTCCACCGTCAACAAACCAGAGTGAACACGTAAGAGTGGAGGAGCGACAGCATCCAAGCATCCCAGTTTGCCAGAACACTCTGTGTAGCTTTAAGGTTAATCTCTGTGCAATTAAAAGGCACAAATAGGCAATGCATAGCTATTATTTTTCCACAGATTTCCATAAGCATAGGCTCAAATCGATTAAAGCATCAATGCAATTTATGATCATGGATTGAGAAAATGGCTTCACGTAGAGACTCTCACGCTTGCTCTTTGCCAGAGCAGTGGGAACATTTTGTCGCTTGCTCGGTCGCTGATGCATGCTGACAGTTTTGTGTCAGTGTTGCATTGTGGGTCTCCTCAGCAGCCATTAAAAAGCCCCATCCGTTTGGGACAAAACATTAATCTCCTAGTAATAGTACACACAAAGCTATGCTTACACATGTAACATTGATGTAATGCTGAAATGACAATTTAGCTACATATTAATAATAAATGAATCATCAATTGGGTTCACTTTATCAAAGCGCTCTGCTCATGTTTCAGGACTGTTGAGTTAGCTATAAATAGCAGGTTGGCTACATGGCCCAGGTTATTAATATCCACTAATACAGTATATTCTCAGTTTGTTGTGTTCTATAGATATGAAGCTTGGTTTCACCTCATTTCACAAAGAATCTTTCACTCACAGGTGTGCACCAGACAGCCTTAACAAAAGGTGTAAACTAGACCAGATAATTGTAATACGAGTGGTAGCCCAGTGGTTAACCACTTAATTACCCAACTTATTATTTATTTGTTAATAGTATAGCATTTTGTTCATTAATACGATCAATTATTCAGTAATCACAGTGACACTAGGAGGAGAGGAGAGGTATGTAGTTACATGACAAATGTGTGAAGCAGTGAGAACAGCTTAGACAGGTAGACAGGTCATTCACTCATGTCCACCTCATCCTGACATCTTTAACGCTAGCCGTAGTTTTGAATTCGATACTTGAATGTTTTATTCATCACCTTCATTTAGATTTCCATTATATGTGACTTGACAGGTTTTTGGTCTTTTTTCAGTGCAGGGAAATGTGTCGAAATTCTGGTCCATGATAAGTGCACTATTATTGTTAATGCTGTGTTCCTTTAGACTATTTCTATAAAACCAAAATGTATTAACAGGCATAAATCATGCTGGGGAATGCTGTTATAGGAAAACAGTGTGATATGGAGGTGTGATATGGTCGAGTGGGCAATAGCACGTCACTATTAAAAGAGAACCGTTTTCTTGCTTTTACCCACAGCAGTTTACCAATTATTACATATTTTTCATTAAAGATCATATATTTTTTTGTTAATAATAATAATGTTTATAATATTTCATGGTGTGGAAATTCATGAAACAAGATAGTTCCTGTTATCACTTTTATCAACATAAGTATAACGTCTATAAACATTCCCTAACCAGTAGCTGTTTTCTGCAAAATAGAAGAGAAATAAAAAGAAACTGAGAAAAAACTCTCTTACTTAAGTCTGTGTTTCCACTGAGTGATGTTATGCAATTAAAGCTTGGTTTTCTCCTCTTGCGATAGGTCTTACAGAGCACTCTTTTTAGTATTTCCATTTGATCTTCGTGTCATGTCACGCGAGTTAAATGCAAAATATATGATTTTGTTTCACTTTTGTGAAATATTGCTTTATCAGCTCATCTGAGAAATCACCCCATGCAAGCCTAAAAAAAACTTTTTTTGAAATATTTGAGTGTTTGTTTTTTTTGTTTTTTTTTTTCTTGTTTCCATTACTCGTTTTTTAGTTCGCAGTTTCAAATTGTGCATTAAACAGGTTAATGGAAATCTTCAAATTATAGCTTTACATCCGACTGTTACTAAGCTCTGATACTGGAGACTCCTTCCCGTCAGAGCTTATTTTATATGATGTGAAGCAACCCCTTCTGACCAATCAGACTGCAGAATCCAACAGAAATTAGAATAAATACCATGATAATATGAGACATGATCTCCAGTACATGAACTACAGTGGCTTCCATGTTTTTCAGTACATGTGTGATCTATGATAAAACTGGAATATTTGAGAGTAGTGTGTTCTGAATTTGTTTGTGAAAAGCCTTTGGATTACACTTTGCATTAATGTTTCCAAACCAAGGACAGATGAAAATAAAATATTTTCAGTTTCAGAATAATCTAGTTAAACAGCAGGAAAACTGTTAAGATAACTGTTCAAACACAATACTATGTTTCTGCTTATCTTGCTTAACTTGATATTTTAAGGGTTTTACCACCCTTTGAGTGTTTTGATAACGTTATATCAGTATAACAGCACTCTTTTCTCTTTTTCCCCCAGGAGCAGAAAGATAGTCTTTTCAAGATTAAAAAAAAAAAACCAAAAAACAAAAAAAAACAAGGAAAGTCAATGGAATCAGAACAGCCTTGGCAATGTATGGAAGTGAAGACCAGACAGCAGCTTCATACTTCAACAGTTACATCAAATAAACGGAGTGTGAGTATGGTCAAATTCAGTGGAGAACTATGAACAGTTTTCTTGCAGGAGCTGAGAGCACATCTAAGCACCCATGATAAAGGAGTACATTTCAGCCTTGGAGAATTCAGTCTCTAAGAGAATATCAAGAAGACGAAAAACTGACACGATCTAATGACAGCAAGTGGCTTACACACTGAACCGAACTGATTTAGTGGAAAATTTACTTGAATAACAGATCATATTCATATATGCTTTATGAGACACTGTGTTTCTGATGTATTTTAGGCTATAAGAACAGGAGTATGTCAGTATGAGTGTGTTTGTATGTTCTCACATCAACAATATGGTACATATGAACGTTGCATATCACCTGCTATACCAAAACGTAGAAACGCTGGGAAACAGAGCATGCAATCAGACAAAATAATCAAAACAGTTTCAAATCTATTCATCAAAGAATATGGGAGCAATGGCAGCATTAATCAGAAATAGTTCTGTTGTTTGTCAGCTTTGTTAAATCTGTATTTTTTTTATCTTTCTTTTTCTTTTTTTTTTTTTTTATGGAAACCAAATTGGTTAGACTGGTGACACTTTTTTTAAACATGTCTGCTGATTTTGTGGAATGATTTTCTTCTTTCTTGTGAATGATTTTGCCTTCAAAGTGTGGCTGAACATTAGACTATTCACATCATAAGAACAGCCTCAGTCCCCCTTTTAAACAATGTTGGCACAGGGCAAAAGTTGCAAACATTTGATTTCACATTATTCCTTTTTATAATGGCGTGTTCATATTGTTTGAAATAACCTTCAGATCAGAATGCTGTATCACCTGTCATGTAAAGCATCTACCTCAATGTCATGATCTTCATTTCTGTCAAAAGTTTTGCCCTGGGAAAGCAGCATCAGTCATGTGACTAGGCCATCATTAAAGTAATGTGTTGTTTACTCTGCCATGCAGTCAGAAGCAGTTATATATCATGTTCAAAATAGCATGACTCACTTGTCCTCATTGTCCATTCTAGACGCCTGTTGTGTCTATGCATTACTGGCTGTTGTGTCTATACATGCTCTTGTCCATTGCAATGCCACCTGGTATACTGTTTTTGCAGTTATGCAAAGTCTTTAATACAATATCTGACCTTGATCAACAGATAATTAGCAGTATAAGTGTGTACTCAATATCAGTCACAGCATCCAAGGGTTAAATCCTTTTTTTGGATTTCAAGCTGCATAAATATTGCACTGCATTGTATATAATCTGTTACCATCAAAGTCTACTTTATTCATATAAAAGAGAAATCTGCAATTATTATATGCAACATGAAATACGCAACTGTAATCTATGGAAGAATATTCAAAATGCACATCTCTACTCACATGTTCTGCGGTAAGCACAGTCCCTTAAGCCAACTTTTTGGTGAAATGTGTCAGTAGCCTTCCCATATGATTGAAAGAAAGAGAGAGATACATATTTCTTTGTCCATGAATTACCATAAGCCCCATAAACATCACCACATGGCAGACAAGAACCAATGGGACTGTATGAAAGAAAGCAATAGTTGAGAAAGCCATGCATTTCAGTCATTATACACCTTGAGGTCTTCCTAGACGAAAAAGCAAAATGCTATTACTTTGTTTCCTGTAAATTGGTCCTTTTTAATTTTTTTCTCATTACTATTTTGATAAATAAGTGTTTGTGTCTTGTTTTTTTGTTTTTGCCTATGGACAGTGTAGATGTTTGAGATGATGATTGTTGGCTTACTGATGGATGGATGGATGGATAAATAAATTTTAAAAGCAGTTATTATGTAAAGGAATGGGTATTCAATGAACAAGCTAGTGTATGACTGTGCAAAGTACCTCATCATATTATGCAGATAAACTCACCTCATCAGGAGCAGCTTATGACCCTAGATTATTGTGGTGTAGGACAACACTGATAACATACAGTAGCCTCAAACAAAATTAAATGAAGAGGTTGTCACACTTGACTTTTATGATATAGGCTACTATCTAGTGAATTTTAGAGTAACAACATAATAGAAATTTGAATATTGTTATTGAGTTGTGTTCAAGATGTGACTGAACTTGAAAAACTAACTATGTAAACCAGTTTTTAACAAGAGAACAGAAAACTGTAGCCTGGTGTAAAGGCCAGCGCCCCATTATAGATGAATAACCAAACAAAAAGTTAAGCGCTATAATTCCCTTAGTTAATCAAACTAAACATCTCTGACAAAACGCTGCTACCTCACTTTTAATTTGCCTCATTTGTAAAGAAATTTGGCCTGTTGATCTTTCAGACGCACATTTTTTAAATCATGGCTTTATTAAAATCAGATTTTACAGTTTTATAAGTACTTGGAGCAATTATAATGATTTCTGGTTGCTGATAATTAAAAAAATGAAATTAAGCTGTGTTTGATACAGCATGTGTGTGAGACAAACACAGAAGAAGTTGTCCCTCCTCCATTCATAACAAAATGTTTATAGAGCAGGTATGGGACAGCATGGTTCCGTCCTCAGTGGGCCTCAGTTAGTGCATGTTGTAGTTTCCGCTAGGTGCAATATTAACTCTACGTAGCTAAACAAGGCAGTGAGCATGCCGTGCCATGATTGCACAACACCTAGAAAGGAGAGCAAATCAATGGAACGTCAGCTTATATCTATCAAATAACAACATTAAAAAAAATGTTGGCCACTCAAACAAGGTAATTAGCATTTTAACCGAATTTTAAATTTGTGGGGTTGTAAATGAGGACATTATGAAGGTTAAGGTGTCTTTAATGGCTGATATACAGTACCAGTCAAAGGTTTGGACATACCTACAAATTCATAGGTTTTTCTTTATTTTGACTATTTCTACATTGTAGAACAATACTGAAAACATTAAAACTATCAAAGAACACATATGGAACATATATGGAATTATGTGCTAAACAAAAGAGTATTAACGAAATATATTTCATATATTTCACGATTTATCTTGATGACAGATTTTTGCATTATCTTAACCAGCTTCATAAGATCGACACCTGGAATGCTTTTCAATTAACAGCTGTGCCTTGCCAAAAGTTCGTTAGTGGAATTTCTTGCCTTCTTGATGTGTTTGAGATCATCAGTTGTGTTGTGTCGAGGTAGTGTTGGTATACAGGAAATTGCCCTATGCTACAACTGCAGTAATTCATATTAATATCAAGAACCGCTCAACTAAGTAAAGAGAAATGACAGTCCATCATTACTTTAGGACGTGACGTGTCTTTTACGTAATAAAAATAAACCAATGAATTAGAAGTTGAGTCCAAACTTTTGACTTGTACTGTAAATGATTGGGCTTTGCCCCACCTGTTCCTATGGGCCTCATCCTATTTTGTATATTACGCATAACATGGCGGCCTGAATATGAAAGCTCACAGTAAGCAGAACTGGAGAGTAAATACCATAATACTCTTCCTTCCTGATTTTATAAAGAACATTTGTTTGCAACGTATTCTGTGAAATATGGTGATTTAACTGCATCAGCGAATATGTGTTCTGCTATATTCATTACATGCACCTATGAGAGCACTGTGCTGTATGTGCAGATTATCCACAGTTTTAAGAGCAAACACGATTTCATGCTGGACCCCACAAATATTATATCACTTCGTAGTACTCTGTACTGCAATACCCTCTCTTTTCAAACGATTCCAGATCTTGAGGGTTGCATGAATTTAACCACCGCAAAATGGGATTAGCTAACTGTGATGGAGCACAGCTTTCATCAGCTACTGACTGACCCACTTATGAAAAAGTAGACAGGTATTATTGCCATTACTTCATTAACGAGTTTTAATATCACTGCTGAAGTTAGGGTGATGATTTTATACTGGGGTGCAAGTTGTCTCTTTCAGTTTTGTACAGCTCATACGTAAGTGACTGCAAGACCTTTGCTTTGTCACACTTGACAGATACAAGAGTATTGGAGAGAAATTCAAGGTACTTCGATTTGAGCCTGGGTAGCGCAGCCTGAACTGTCTTATCAAGTGTCATTAAACAAGGACACTCAGTTCGTATCATGCACACTTTTTTCACAGTAAACTGTTTTTCCATTTGTTTATAATGGATGTGCAATTGCAGAACATTAATCCCATGGCTTAATAGCGATGTGCAATGGAATACTTCCATAGATATGTCGTGCAAATAATGATTGTACAAGATATAGTCAGAGATTTAGTTGTATATTCAGTGTGCATTGGTATTCTAGAGTCTGCATATGCCATCTTGAAAAGCAAGTGGTAGATTCAGGGCATGTAATGTCTGATTCATTCCCATATTCTTTTCTACATCCATATTTTCTGAAGCTGTTATGAGGAATGATGTAGAAGACAAAAAGTTATGCAGATAAATCTTTAGACTATATTGTTAGCTATGTGCAGGTTTCTAGTTATGTATGGTGAGCAATAATACATGTTGTAACCATAAGCAAGTCATAAGAACATCGTTCAACAAAAATAGATGAGCTGCACACATTGCTGCACACATGCTGTCTGGTTGTTTGCATACATACTCTTAAATGGTGCCTTACGTACAGTATATTGTGTCATATTGTTAATGAGATCTCATTACAGAATGCATTAAATATAGCATACATAGAAGTAGTTTAGGTGTGTTGTTCTTTAGATTATGTAGATCCTGTGGATTGAAAGGTGGATGCTAGATGCTTTGATAACTGACATATTGACATCACAGTATGATCACAAAGTAAATGGGATATGAATTATGAATTTACTGAATGTAAAAGTCTTCCAGGATGGTACTCTTGGAAGACACTATGTTAAAATGTGTGCAAGGTGATATGAAGTCATGTTTCCGCTGAACATTAATTACAGGCCGTCATATTCCATCAAGACCTCACAATGCCTTATCATGAAAACTCTGAAGGACCAAAATGAGCAAATCGATGTCAAACCATTACAAAGAGCCAGTTTTCTGGAGGATGCTTTCTAGTTTGCTTCAGGCACAAATCAAGCAGCATAGTAAATCAGGCAAAACCACAAACCACATGCAGTCAGTTTGTAATAAGGTCTGACCCTCTTAAAGCTCATTAAAATACTTTCCACCCTAAGACTGTGTTGTTTTCTTTTCTTTTTTAGGAAATGAGACTCAATTAGTTACAAAACTGTAAGATGTAAGCAATAGTGTCATTCATCTAGATAAACGCATTACTTTTCTCTTTATGAATGTGCTGCCAGGAAGTAGAGCATTACTAAAACACGGGTGCATTTCCAAAATTACACATTGCAGAAACTATATTGTCTTCAGTCCTATGTGTCTCTGTGTTTGTGTGTACTTTATGCACATGCATTCATGTGCTAATGCAGGTACTGGCCTACAGTGGAGCCTTGTCCATTTATAACATGTTAACACTGTGCAGTCTTTTATCATACATGAAGTATGAGCTTCAAGAAGCTCCGTGAGCGGTCACTGTGTCTTGTCCTGCTTCTGTACTGTGTACCATTAGCCATCATTCATGACGTGTAAAATACAACAAAGACCTTAAAAGTAAATTGCTGTTTTGTAGTGTCTTCTGTCTTGTGTAGGTACGACGAGTGTTTGATGAATTAAATGTGTGGTTAAATATGTACAATGTGTGAAATACAGTAAATTAGCAAACATTGATAGAGAGTATATTCTACTGCTAAAATAATGTATATATGTATGATCTGTAAACGTACATGGCATATGTACGCAATAAAAATCAATTTGAATAAAAGTGCTGTCTTTCATCTTGTATTTGATTTATTTTGCGAACATGTGGACTAGCTATGTAAATTCCTCCTCAGTGTGAGTGATGTGTGTGTGTATGTGTGTGTGTGTGTGTGTGTGTGTGTGTGTGTGTGTGTGTGTGTGTGTGTGTTGCCCTGAGAAGGACCAGTCTTGTCCAGGGTGTGGACATTTTACACAAAAAAGGTTTGAATTCATGAAGTATGAATATTTTATAATACTAATAAGGACTACTATGGCATTTCGCATTTTTGCTTAAATGTAATGCTCATATTTGAACAGTATTTGAACACTGAACAGTATTATAGCTCTGTTAAATGCCTATAAAAGAGGCAATGAGTCATGTCACCGTAGTTGTGCAGGGCTGTTTTATTTAAAGCTCTAAGAATCTTTATTATTCCTATAGTTCAGGAAATTTCAAGCATCAGTGTGTGCGTGTGTGTGTGTGTGTGTGCGTGCGTGCGTGCGTGCGTGCGTGTGTGTGTGTGTGTGTGTGTATCTGCTCCAAAATCACCATGCAAAGCATTTACTGTGTTCTAAGACTACAAGAATATACTTTATATAACACAAAAGCACTCCAATGCAAATTGGTGTCTATTAAATATGAATGACAATATTACAATATTAGTATTACCCAATTATAATTACAAATATGAATTAGCATTTTGCTATTAGTCATGGCAAAACTGATTTATTTAGAACAAAATTTCCAATAATAAGCAAATTTGAAAAAGGAATAAAACATTGGTGTATGGTGTAATGTATTGACAATGTATGGAATGATTATGAAATGGTTGTGGAGCAGGTCTTCATGTTTAAAATGCCCACTACACTTGAATAAGCTACATACAGGCACCACATAGTGGAGATTGTTGAGCATTATAAAGGAATATGAGCAAAGGAATTAATGAGATAAGTGTTGGCCAGTTTCCCTGACTTTCCCGACATCAGAGTCGTGTTTAGGGGAAATGGGTAGAAAGAAGTGGATGAGAGAGAGAGAGAGAGAGGGAGAGAAGTAAAGCCCTACCTTCTTAAAGTGCCCTGTCTTCATCTTCAAAAGTAATGATTTCACACAGAGAAACAAGCTGTGTACTTAAATGACCATGTAAGATGTGGATAATGCTGACTGTGTAAAAGAAAAGTGCAAAGTAAACAACCTGCCTTTAGACCACATAACCTCTGGGTGGGTGTGATACAGTAGTCTTGGCATTACATATGTGTAGCAGTCTGGAAACATCCTTCACATGGTACATTTTAGACATTTTCTACTCTTTATACTGCAGTTCTGAATATTACAGGCTTACTTAAAATGTTTCTCTTTTTTGTTTATTTCAGAAGTAGGGTTATACCATTTTAATGTCTGGTTACACTCAAAAGTGAAAAAGGAGGAAAAAGTTTTAATAAACTATTGATTTAAAGCTTTCAGAATGTAAATGCCTTTTTCAAAAACTTTTACTGTCTAATTTTAAATACTTTGTTTTATTTTGAGAAACGGTTATCAGCATCATCCACATCAGTCTCTTATTCATCACCTGAGGTAGAAGTCACTTGCACATTTAAACATGAGCCTTATCTTCATCTCTTTCCTCAATTCAATCCCCTTTCACTCTTATGGGGAGAAATTGCAGATGTATTCAGTCAATTCTGTTCTGTTGGTTAAATTTCTTGTTATTAACATCCTCCAAACCCTACAAAAAAGTCTAAAATATATTCAAATTGCACAATCTAACTGTATGTTTCCTCAGTGCTAAAGTAAGTAAAGCTGCTTAATAAGTAAATGAGACAGATATTAAGAATTCATTAAATGCACAAAGCTATTATAATGTGTCCTGCAGAAAGGCCTTTAGGGAATCCCCTTCCAGGCCTCAACTGCTATTTTTAGAAGAGACATTTTCACACAAGAGGATTAGCAAATCTATTCTTTTTTTGTAACAGACTCTCTGTAGCCCAAGCCATGGAACCAGAGGCAGGAGTTCAAGTGTGTATAAAATGCACACAAGGGACAAACTGGTGGAAGAAAAAAAAAAGGCTAATGGAAGACAATGGACATTTTGTACTTAAAATTTTTTTTATTTACCTGCTGGGATGGTGTGAGGTGAAGCTTGGCTTAAACTGGTGTATTAAAAGTCTACTTTTAGTACAGATTTTACAGTACAATCAGAACAGACCATTTAAGTGGATTCGTACTATATATGAACATGATAATACAGTATTCTACATCATTTTGTCACTTAAAATGCAAATGGGATATATATATATATATATATATATATATATATATTGTGACGCCGGTGGCCAGGCCACCTCACCGTCCTCATGGAGCAAGCGCTCCTCCCCGTCGGGATTTCCCCAGCG
>JAQQZR010000004.1:10217341-10235635 GCA_030068235.1 Notoglanidium macrostoma
CAACGTAGAAAGCAAAACAAATAAAGAAAAACCTATGAAAAAGAGTAGGTGTGTCCAAACTTTTGACTGGTAGTGTATACCATGCACAGCATATAGTACAGTGTATAGTAATTGTTAGCTCTGATGTCTGTCTACATTATTTCACCACATCCATTTCTTTTAACCAGTTCTATCAGCATTATTTTTTGTGTTCCCTAAGGACTTAATGCACCGCATTTCCATGCACGTTTCCTCTGTGAGTCATGTTCAGTGAGCCATATGTGATTGGGGTTCATCTTGAAAGCAACCATCAGGGTTCTCCTTTAAACACCAGAATTGCAGGATAACTCTCTGTCACAGACTCGCTCACATAAAAGTAATTTTATGGTCGGTAGCTCAGAAAGAAGCAAAACCTGAATTGTTGAACTGTGAGGAAAATCATCATAAATATCATACAAACTACTTAAATAATTGAAAAACTGTTAAATCTGTCTTCACACATTTCATGCTCTTTATTTCTCTTTCTCTGGTAATAATATTCTTAGATACCTAATTTCTATAAAATGTTGATAAAACAAACATGCAGCTTTAATTAATTGGAGCAGCAATGTAACAGTATTATTGAACATATCACAGTACAGAAATTTTATAGGCACTTGAGTGGAATGGTCAGTGACTTATAAACTGTGAGAGGTGGGAATAAAATGATTCAGAAACATTTCACCACATTGTGCTCCACTGAGCTAAAGGTTGCTGAGACAGTGCAGCCTGCCAAGGACCACAGATGAGTTGACATTCTCCTCACACTGCTGACATTCTCCTCATACTATTAAGTTCAGAACACTGGACACAGCTACCATTCTACATTGTGTGAATATTGTCTTTAGCAAGTGCACATACTAGCTGCCTATTGTTTGTAAACCAGCTGAAGCTTGACTATTATGTAACAGAATTCAAGCTCTGAATATTTATTATATTACCACGTTAACATTAGACCAGGTTTAAAATGTAGGTTTTTGGTTTAAAGGAAAATCTATTGCCAATCCTACTGTTATTATTTCTGAAAAAAATACTACACCTCTACTGTGTGCAGTGGTCAACCTAGAAAGGTTCATCACCGTATTTTCAAATATGAAATGTGACATGTGACAATCACCTGGATGGCCTTGCCCTGTGAGTAGCAGAAATAATGGCTTGCAGTGTGTTAAAGCTGTCACACACAGGTATGTTCTCGATTCTGCATGCACAGCACCAGTCTGTGCTTTTTCTCTTTCCCTCCCACTCTATGTCTTTCCATTTCCCTCCTCCTCTTCCCTCTCTCTTTTAGTGCCTGCTAGCTCCTGGTTACCATGGAGAAATGTGTGGAACATGCTGTATATTTTGAACCCTCTCTCACTCTCTTGCTAACTGCAGGATGTCCCCACGCTGCAGTGCTGGCAAACTGGGGCAAGAAGCTACAATCAGCCCTATGTAAGACCAGTGTGTGAGCTCATGGCCTGGCTTGCTTTAAGGAAGCTACATGGTGGGCGTTGGTGTTAATGAATACATACTGAGAGAATGAGTGTGGTGAGAGCTTAGAGCTCCACAGGAACAGTCTGTATTATGACCAGTAGTTAAAAAACAGCTATTCAGGTGATCTCTATGCTGATTTTTTCCTCATGGCATATTAGATTTGCAGCACAGCTTTAAAAGAGCTTGAGCCGTTCTTCAAAAGATATCACCAAAATAGGGAGCATTGAAGATTAGCTGCATAATTCAGCATTCTGGATGAGTGTTTCATGAATATATTGGTGTAACCCAACCACGTCACACACCTCGTAAAAAACACATTTAGTAGTGTTGGGGTTCACCCTAACTCTCATTTGAAATGTGCTAAGCTAATTGATTACACAATAAGTATTTTCTGCAAATAAATATAAATTTTGTTAGAAAACCATCATACTATAAATCAGTGTAACCCACCCTACTGCTGTTCCTAGAAATTACATTGATACAAACTGCATTGGTTTTTGGATAGACTTCCTCTTCTCTGAATTCTTGATTATTTATATAATAGTACGTCTAAGAAATATCCTTTTGTCTAATTTGATTTCTGCAGAATGGCATTGCCCATTGTTTTTCCTACAGCCTAATCTTTAATCCAGCCTCCACTCAGCAGTGCAGTATGTAATGCCTGGTGCATGAAAATACCAATGAGCAATGCAAATATGTTGGTTATAAACCATGTAAGGAAATCAAACAAAGCTGATACTTTGCATAATAATCTAAGCCATGGCTATGCCATGTGCTTAATGTCATGTCATATGTGCCACCTGTTTCTCTGTCTCAGCGCACCACGGACTTGGTTTCCCAGCAGTCTCAATGGCCTCCAAACATGGCTGCTGAGGACTGCAACTCCCAGCACTCCTCTGCACTTTCCTCTCTTGGTAACTGCCTTTTCACCTCGTGTTTTGGACTGTGTTTACCTGCCTGCTTTAATGAAGCTTCCTTGCTCTTACATCTGCTGCCTGGCTGCTTACCTGACAGAACACTTCTACATCCATGGATGTAGCAGGGGAGTCCAGCAGGCTTTCTGCCACTGCCAACCAGGGACAGCTCCTAGGGGAGCATTACCAGCATCTCAGAGAGCTGGACAGGTGTCTCAAGCACATCATTAACGCCAAGTTATCAAGCTCTCAAGTTCATGCATCAGTCATCTCAACAAGTAAAAGGATGAGCCATCTAAGTGCAAGGGGTTCTTCCTACAGAGTTCCCTGTACTTCACAAACCAAGCCAGGCTGTCTAGCAGACAGTAGTTGAGTTTATCAGCAAGTTGATGGGCAAGGTGCTGCAGTGGGCAACTGTTGTCTGGGAATCCCATCACAAGGTTCTGGCCTCCTTTGACTGCTACCTTAAACTTTTTTGTCGGGTATTCGAAAACTGTCCTGAGGGAGGGGAGGTTGGAGAACAACTGCTGACTGTGTCTCAGGGGAATCATCATGTAGCAGAGTACACACTTGAGTTCTGCCACAGACTCAACAATGAGACTCTCACGGAGATGGCATGTAAGAACATGAACATTTCCCCAGATTCCCTGATCAATCTCACCATCTGACTTGACAAGCTCCTGCAGAAGAAACCCTCCCAGAAACCCAAGCTTTCATTTTCTGAGCATGTACCTTGTACCAAGCCCATGCAACTCTCATGCTCCAGGCTCAACACCATGGAAAGAGAGAGGGGACACAAGCAGCAACCTCTCCAGCACCCCCTATGTATTCGAGCCATCAATGGAAGCCTCTTTTTGGAGGCAGTGTCACTCACTGCATCAAGCCGTTTCACCTCCATGTCAGTGCCCTCCATCAGGAGTGCATTTCCCTCCGAGTTCCCGTCACTACAGGCCACCCTTGGGTTTCCCAGGATGCAGCTACACCACCCACTGATATCATGGCAGGGTAAGGAGTTCATCTAGTTTATCAGCCCCCATTGATTCCATGGATTGCCACACCAATGGAAGCTCCAGCTGTCAAGTGCTTTCAGAGGAGCAAGCAGGTATGGGAGCAGAACCACAAATGGCTGGAACAGGTGGAGTGCTGTACTAAGGTCTTCACTAATTGCTGCAGGGGAGAGACTCCCACCTACAATCCAGGGGACCAGCCCTGGCTGTCCACTAAGGACTTCAGTGGAACCTTGGTCTGTCAGAAACTCGGTGCCAGGTACATTTGGCCCTACAGAATTCTCAGGGGCATCAGTGATGTAACCTAATAATTGGACCTTCTATGTGTCCTGTCTCAAACCAGCAGTCTCTGGTCCCCTAGCAACCAATGAAGCCTCCAGCACCCCTCCGACTTCTCTGGATATTGATGGACAGCTGGCCTATCAAGTCACTAACATCCACGATTCGCATCAGAGGGCTTGCCGCCTCGAGTACCTGGTGGAGCAGGAGGGTTATGGTCCTGAAGAACAGTGAGGGTCCCCAATCTGGACACCCTAGACTGCTCTCTGCTCCAAGACTTCTCCAATCATCTTCCTATACACAAAAGGTTCCTGAAGGGTTGGTTTTTATTGCTTTTTTCTAACCAATCCTGTGGTGGTTCATCCATAGGGGCAGGTTTATATCAACTGTTCAACAAACATTCTAGTTGTAAATACTTTGTAGCTGCCAATATCTTGTTTTATAACAAATAATCAGAATAAAATCTAAGGCAAGTGTACAGACAGTGTATCTATGATGTAAATATATATTGCAAAGTGAGAGGGAAAGGGGGATATGGAGTAAATAATGTCTGTACAGAAATATGTCAAAAATATGTGTGAAATACTTATTTCCCCCTGCAAAGGCTTAAAAAAAAGGGGAAAATGTGTCTCTTTATTGATGGCCAATTTTTTGGATTAGTTTCAATTTGAGTTGTAGTTGGGATTTGAGATGTAGTTGGACTAAAGTATATACAGGGTTCACCCTGTTACTGATACATGCAAAAAAAGAACTGCTAGACTATACACTGATACGTTGTCTGCTGTTAACTGCCTATAATAGGGTTATTCTAAAAATTTACTAGATAGTAGCCTAAAGCGTAAGTCAAGTGTGATAGCCTCTCAACTTAATTTGATTTGAGGCTATACCATCATTAATATCAATCTGCTCTAGCAAAATATATGGTCATGGGCTACTGCTGATTAGAACCCCCTCTGAGGAGAACCCACTCTGAGGAGAATCCACTCTAGGACCCCCCCCACACCCACCCACCCCACCCCACGCCCCAAGGGACAAAACGGTTTGAGATTTAACCTTATTATTAACAAGTGTTGTGCTTCCCTCCTGCAGAGTTGAGACCCAGTCTGAGACATAATCCGAAATATTGTCTTTAGAAATGAATAGCGTCTTAAAAGCTCTTGACTGAGCTGAATCAGCAGTGTTAGTTATGAGGGTAATCTAAACTTTGTATGGTTATTAGATTTCAAAATCCGGATTGGAATTTCCTTTACAAGATCAAATTTATGTCACTGTCCAAGGTGCTGAAAACTGTTTTTACTTTTTAATTTTACTTGTGAATTGTCCTTGTTCTACAAATGTGACTTTTTAGATTGTTTTCTTAATCAGTTTTCAATGCCCAGAAGAGGTCAGGTTAGTGGTGGGGACTAATGGCACCTCTAATAATTCACTTGGTTTGTCAGCTAAGATTATCTTAAATGGTCTAGAATCAAAAATGATCTTAGTCACAGTTTTGCTGATAATGTTATTGTTGAAGCATTTGACAACTCAAAACATGTAGATTTTTGGACACAACAATGTTTAAAAGTTTCAAGATGTCATGTCCCATGTAAAAGGTGCATGTAACAGTGTATTGCTCTAAAAGATAATTAAAGGTAATGATAAAAGTTACGATGCTTAAGTTCCAATTATGTACATAAAATCATTTTAAAAGTACACTCCATTCACACTGCAATGTAATAGATACAAGTTACAAAATGATGTACCCTTCAGGGTACCACCCCAGGGACACGGAACGGTACAGTTTAGTGCACAAGTATTTTCTGATTCATACTGTTATTGACTTACTCAAAGCAGTGCCAATGATCTATAGCTCTCATGAGTGTATGGCAGTACATTATGTTGATCACTCTAGAACAGAGGTGTTCAATCTTCTTCACAAAGGGCCAGTGTGGCTGCAGGCTTTCATTACAGGCGAACAGGCGCCACACCTAACAGTTGATTGAAGATCAAAATCAGATTAAACAAGTGAAATTAGGTGCGGCTTCGGCTTGGTTGGAATGAAATCCTGCAGCCACGCCATTGATTTCTGAATAAGACTGAAGGCTCCTGGCTCTAAAACAACATTCAGTGCAAATCATGAAATTTGATATGGAAGCTCTTGATGTCTTTAAATAAATTCGATTCAAGCCATCACATGAATACAGTTGCCTATAGAAACTACTAGAAAATACTGTATCTATTCATTGTTATTCGTCTGAGTGGAATAAAGGCATGCCATAGCAAAACGCGTAATATAACAAACAGCCTGCGGGAAAACTTTTTTTTTTTGCACATGCGTCGAATGCAGAATTCTGAATTTTGAACATGCGTTCATGCGTTAATAGCCATGATCCGATTACTCTGCGCTGTACACGCACATGCTTACAGAGTGATCCGGACATTTACTGTAAAAGCAGCAACTGGCCTTTAAAGCGGAGGAGGGAAGCCATCGCTTGTTCAAGTGTTTGTGGGCTTGTGGCGTGGAAAGCACTTGTGTTAGTACGGTGTGTCTGCATTGCGTCGGAACCCCCTCCTCTCGCTCTCTCTCTCTCTCTCCCTCCCTCTCTCTCACCACGCTGTGTGTGTATGAAACCCTGCAATGTGCTTTAACATCATCATGGATTTCTTTTCGCTTGCAAATCCTCCTCACCCCCCTCCTCCCTTTCTCCTTCTCTCTTTAGCCTGGCAGCGTATGTGTGCCAGAGAGAGAGAGAGAGAGAAAGAGAGAGAGAGAAAGACAGAGAGAGAGAGAGAGAGTGTGTTTGTGTGTGTGTGTGTGAGAGAGAGAGAGAGAGAGAGAGAGAGCGTGTGTGTGTGTGTGTGTGTGTGAGAGAGAGAGAGAGAGAGAGAGCGTGTGTGTGTGTGTGTGTGTATGAGAGAGAGAGAGTGTATGTCTATGCATCTCGGGACGTCCGTGTCTTGTTGATTTGCACCAAAGAGGAGAAAAGCTGTTGAAGCTGCGCTTCGCTGGAGAAGATGCAGTCCGCACATTGTCATCGCTATCATTCCTTTTTTCATGCGTTTTCCTCTTGTACCCATCCGGTTCCTTCGGCATGAGTTCAACACCCTGTGTAAAAGATTTCACCTGCCTGTTACTGCAAACTCGGATTGCGTCTGAAACGGAACAAGGGAAGCACCTCTGGATGTTAACGAAGTCAAAGGAGCCGATGAATATTTCAAGAAAGCTCACAGTGCTGCGCGTACAGCTGTAATGCGATATTCATATTGAAAAAGCAAGGGGGGCCAGTGCAAAGTTGGAGCACCGGCAGCACATACGCACGCACGCGCCTCCGCGCGCGCACACACACACGCACACGCACTGATGGAGTAAGCCGGTACCGGACAAGCCCTTAAAACCTCGTCAAAGGTAAGCACAAATACACTATTCTTCACTACTGACTGTTTGTTAGGACAGCAGTGATCAGTACATGATACAACCTGCTTGCAAAATTTCCAGTGTTGCTTTAACACGTACAGCGTTTATATAAGCACCGCAACACTGTATTTGACACGCTATATAATCTAGAAACTCAGCATCGGAGATTTTGCTCTGTAAAATAATACCTATCTGGTATTGAAGTGCAAGGTGCAATACACCACTAATCTTGCACCCAGAACGTGGGCGGTAACCTTAAACTTGAATGCTGACACATAAATACTGATGCATAAATGCCTCTCCTCCTAATTGCATATGATCCAAGTGATTACTTTATCAAGCAATATCTGTCTTAGACAGGGAGGAACAATTTGCTGACCAGGCAAACCTACTGCAGGCTTTTTCTGCTATGATATCTTCTGATATCTAATTACCATCCTTTCTCCCCATCTGTCTGTCTCGTTTTTCTCCGGTTGAGTGGTGAGCGAAAGAAGATGATGCAGTGGTCTACTGGAACTGGAAGCAGTCGAATTGGTTGTAAAAAAGGAACCATATGAGCTTGCTCTTCTAATTGGGCTTGTGTCATAGACAGTGTAAACAGTGGAGAGTGGAAACAATACAGGAGCTGGATGTCTATTCATCTAGCTTCAAGATTTTTTCTGGCACTGCACGTCTAAGCTGCAGAAATGACTGTGGTGGCGGGAGATAACATGGATGAGACCTCAACCCTGCCAGGGCATCCACATGATACGTACCCCCATGACCATGAGGACCACGAGTGCTGTGAGCGTGTCGTTATCAACATCTCAGGCCTGCGCTTTGAGACTCAACTCAAAACACTTGCTCAGTTCCCAGACACGCTGCTGGGCAATCCCAAAAAGCGGATGCGTTACTTTGATCCCTTAAGGAATGAATACTTCTTTGACAGGAACCGGCCAAGCTTTGATGCCATCCTCTACTACTACCAGTCAGGTGGGCGGTTGAGAAGACCTGTCAATGTCCCTTTGGACATGTTCTCTGAGGAGATCAAATTTTACGAGCTTGGAGTAGAGGCCATGGAAAAATTTCGGGAGGATGAGGGCTTCATTCGTGAAGAGGAGCGTCCACTGCCAGAAAATGAATTTCAGAGACAGGTATGGCTCCTGTTCGAACATCCAGAGAGCTCAGGCCCTGCGCGTGGCATTGCAATTGTGTCAGTCATGGTCATTCTGATTTCTATAGTCATATTTTGTCTGGAAACCTTGCCAGAACTCAAAGAGGATCCACAGGGGCATTTCCAAACTGTTGGAAACAGTACTTTCTACTACAAGCCAAACATTTTCACAGACCCCTTCTTTATTGTGGAAACCCTCTGCATCATTTGGTTCTCCTTTGAACTGATTGTCCGTTTTTTCGCTTGCCCAAGCAAAGCAGCCTACTTTAAAAACATGATGAACACAATTGATGTAGTGGCAATCATCCCCTATTTCATCACACTTGGCACAGAGCTTGCTGAAGATGAAGAGGGGAAGGAAGCAAAGGGAGGGGGTGAACAGGCCACATCTCTGGCCATCCTCAGGGTTATCCGTCTTGTCCGGGTGTTCAGGATCTTCAAACTGTCAAGGCACTCTAAAGGACTGCAGATTTTGGGGCAGACACTGAAATCCAGCATGAGAGAGCTGGGCCTCTTGATCTTTTTCCTTTTCATAGGTGTCATCTTGTTCTCTAGCGCAGTGTATTTTGCAGAGACTGAGGAGAAGGAGTCCTTCTTCACCAGTATTCCGGATGCATTCTGGTGGGCTGTGGTCTCAATGACCACTGTGGGCTATGGTGATATGTACCCTGTGACCATCGGAGGCAAGATTGTAGGTTCCCTTTGCGCCATTGCTGGTGTGCTCACAATTGCACTTCCCGTCCCGGTGATTGTGTCCAACTTTAACTATTTTTACCACAGAGAAACAGAAGGAGAAGAGCAAGCACAGCTCCTCAATGTGAGTAATCCCAACATTGCATCTGACTCCAACTCCAGTCGGCGCAGCTCATCTATCATAAGTAAGTCGGAATACGTGGAGACAGACGATGACATGAATAACAGCATTGACAATTTTAGGGAAGCTAACCTGAGAACTGGGAACTGCACTATCTCAAACCAGAACTGTGTGAATAAGGGCAAGCTTCTGACAGATGTGTAATTCTTGCTCCACTTTTATTTAGAAGAAACAACAAACATGACGTATTAATAATACGGGAATGCTTTATATAGGCCTAGGTCAATGCATTATTGCATTGCATTTGCTTTACCAAGACAAGAAATACATTCATATGCCACCAAATTTCAAAATGTTTGCTAAAAATAAAGGAGATAAAAAAGGAGATGAAAATGCAGGTCCAAATGGGAACTCTGTCACCGCCTGTGCTCATCAGGAGAAGAACTAGACATGGATTATTACAATAACAGATTGTCCACAGCATCTGGAACTGAGTTCCTAGAGCGTTATGCAGATTATGATGTGTTGTCTCATTTTTGAGGGATAGGTGCTGTTGATCTTGAGGTTCACTGAACAGCATTGCACCTCATTATTAATGGAAAAATCATGGCTTCTTGCCAACGCTGGTATATTTCCATCAGAGGCTAAAACTCTTACTCATATAAGATCCAGTTCCATGTGAAAAAGAACATGGCTTTGGAAGTGTATAAGCATGTTGAAATATTCTTTGGTTATCGATCATGGCATGCTCAAATCATTACCTCAATTTTTTTCTATTCATTTACATATTGCCCTCAGACTTTGGTTTTGCAAAATGCAATGCTTTTTTTTTTTTTTGTTCCTGGTACGGATTGAGAAATGAATGTTTAATCGTAAGGTTGGAGCAGTGAAGCTTTGAGGCCTACTCAACTCAGGTACTATGTATCTTGGTATAAATAACGCATGGCACAATTATTAACAGATCATAATGGATCTTTTTGTATGTACTTGTAGATTAATACAGGGATCCATACTAATTTCAACAATATATTTTGAAACAATATAGAAGTATATTGTAATGGCATTTATTAGCAATGTCATTACATTCCAAACAGTATTATGTCTGCAGTCAATGAGACATGGAGGTGAAACAATACAGACTATAGAAGTGGCAATTAATGGGAATTGTTTAAGGTACACTAATTAGGTCTTTGCAGGATTCCTGGGTATCTGTTGGCCAATGAGCTAAACATTTTGCATATGGACTGATTCATTAGGCTATACTTAGACCTGCCAGTGCAATGGTTTAAACGTCAAACAAATGCATCCATGCTTGTCTTACCAACTTAACAAGAATCAAACCAATTGTGGACTTCTGAAAAGCCACTGTACAACTCTCATTAACTACCCTTTACTGCTTGCAACAGATTTATTATTTTACATATTAACCATTTAGTCAACTTTACAAGTAAAATATTCAGTGTATCTGCTTTGACATCTACGCTGTTTGAGGATATACATATATTACTCTGTATATGTTGCATATAGTGCCTTTAACCCCCTGACAGAACTTTAAAAAGTGCCTCCATGTACAATAACATCAGTTTTACTGTACAACTCCTTTGAACTGTATGATGCAATGTCAAGGACCAATCTGAGTATGATTTGTACTATAATAGTCTGAATATGCACAGCAAAACAAAGTTTTGTGTTCCTGTGTGCATGATATATTTCCGACTGACCAAGGTTCATCACATGGCCTCAGAGTGCAGAAAGTGATGATTTCATGATTGCTAAAACAGACTGCTTGAAAAGTCATACAAGGGGAAAGTAAGAACAGTTAGACCTTAGAAAACAAGTGGGATATCTTAGTTATTGCCCTATAATACCTTGTACATAAATCCTGGTTGATGAGTTAATCTGAAAAACAGTCAATGTTATGTAGAGATGAGCTAGAAATATATATTTTTCATCTTTTTTTTTTTTTTTTGCTGTTGGTCCATCCACCTTTTTATTTATTTTTATTAATTTAATTTTGTCTTTTTATATATCATAGTAAGCCGTTTTATGTGTTTGTCTACCTCAATGTGATCACTGAAATCCCAGAAGCTTAACATTCTGTTAGGCATTCTACCACTGCCTTTTCAAACAACTATTAAAAAACCTTAATCTGATAGTTTATTCCAAAACAGTGTGAAGATTTGTGACACTGTTAAAATAACAGTCATTATTAATCTAAATATAATCCGAGGCACCATATTTATTCCATTTTGCAAGCAATGGTGTTATTTTTAACAGGTTTTAAACACTGCCAGGAAATAAAGCAAGCTACTGCTCAGAGTAAATAGTATATTTATCCATATACAGACAACTGTTAAATAGTACAGGGAACAGTAACAAATACTTTTTAAACCAGACAAACAATGCTACACTGAAGATTATACTGTAAGGTATATTGTGCTGCATGTCTGTTAATGAAAGCATCTTTGGAAAAACAGTTTGCGAATCAAATCAGAGGAAGGAGCCAAGTTAGAAAGGAGTTAGGTTGTTACTGCTAGAAAAAGCTGCAGCACATTGTCGCCTGTAAGTATATAAATAGATCCTATAAATGAAGGGAAACAATGTAGCAGCAATATGCTTTCATCCCAGGATAACACAAGTGTTTAATAAGCAAAGTACTGTTCCTATATATTTCTATACAATAATACACTGAAAGAACTTGGATAATGAGGCCAAAGCTAGAGGAAGAAACTGTTTATAAGCCATTACAGAAAAAACATAAGGACCAAGCATAGTTCTCTTTTAACTCTTCAGTTTGGATGAAGAGCACGACTGAGATTTAACTGCCCATATACATGTTTACGCATTTGATAATAATTCAAGATATTGCATTGTTCAAAATATTAGTATATATAACTACTAGCAAAAATTGAGCTTTATATTATGTACCACACAGGAAAGGTGGAAAGCATGACAAAAGCTTTGATCATTTCAAGCACTATTTCTCATTTCTGTAATTAAACAGCAAAGAAAGAAAATGCATGAGTCAAAATTGAAATAGAAAAGCTAAATTAATACTTATTAATTTGTCATAATGTGGAACAATTAAAATTTATTTTAATATAGAAAATCATTTGAATAATTTAAAACATGTATTGATTATTTTTTTCATTGCAAGAAGATAACTGTGCTCACCTTTTTTGTTCTTCCTCATCTACGTTATACCCAAGTGGGCTGGATGTTAGTAGTATTTTTTTCCCATCAGCTATAATAACTATTATGTAAGTAATAGTTATTTATATTATAATGTAGAGGTATCTTTACTCGACATGATGGCTAATGACAAGAGATGTTCATACATTTCGTTGCCTTTATTTAGAATATATAAATGCCCATCCATTTTCAGAAATCTTGCACAAAAGTCATCTGACCTTTACTCTGAGTTGCTAAGAGCCATGTGAAACAGAGTACCACAAAGTGGTATTTGGTCTAAAAGAATTAAAATGTATTGAATTGCTGGGTTGTAATTCATTCTCTAACATATTCTTTAATATTCGACCCATGTCTCTGTTATGTTTAAAAATGGTTAATGTGGTGAGCTTTTGTGTTCATTTAACTGCTTAATTATAGTCTGCATGAAAAAAATAAGAACTGCATGATCCAAATAATTGAAATGATGAAAATCAAGCTGACTCAACACCCACATGTTTTTTTTTTTCAATTTAATGCCAAATTATTATTATTATTATTATTATTATTATTGTTATTATTATTACTACATCTTTGTAAGTACATACACCATTTTTTTTCCCATACATAGCTATGTGTTCAATCACACACACATGCACACACACACACACGCACTCACTCACACACACACAAACACACACGCACACACGCGCACACACGCGCACACACACGCACACACACGCACACACACGCACACACACGCACACACACGCACACACACGCACACACACATTCTGTTCATCATATAATGCTGGTGAAAGCATAGTCTATGGTCTATGCAAGGATGTTCCTCTCATGTCCATCCTATTGCACATCTATATCAATAAATATAAATGCCTATAAATATGATCTATTGTTTTTCTTTCCTGAAATTATTCTGGAAAAAATGTTGAATTTGACCAAGGCCTCATGAATACATTTGAAACCAGTTATGAAAAATGTTTTACTCATTACTGAGGACATAACATGTGACCTAAATTATATGGATACATCTGGGAGGATCTTAAGAGTCTATAGTCTCATAGCATAGCATAAGGATGCTCCCTAGTTGGCTCCTAGTAGATCTGTATTGACATGCCTTATTGTATGGAGATCCCAGGGTAGACCCGGGATGTTCTAGAGAGATAAAATCCAACAGTTGGCTTGGGAACATCTGGGGATCTCCCAAGAGGAGCTGGAAGGTGTGGCTGGGGATAGAAACATCTGGACTGACCTATTCAGATTTTTGCCAGTGCAATTCCTACTAGGAAAAGCAGAAGGTAAATGAATAAAAAAAATGATTGAATCTTTATTATGATTAAAAAAAATTAAGTCTTTAGAAGCAGTTGGCAGAAAAAAATCTAAGAAAATGACTACTCCTTCCAGCTTCTGTATGTGCACACAACTGACACTAGCTTATCAGATGCAACACATGAGGCCCCAGAGATCTCTGAAACATTACTGAGGGTAGTTATCAGGTATATCAAGAGTTACCAGGCTATTCTTGCTTCCATCAATTTGGCTTTAACCATGTTTCTCCCTGCTGGGTGATTTGAGCAGAATCAAAATAGAGGCATGAGTTAAGGTTTGTTTTGTCTCTTGTGTTGACAAAGGTGTGTTAAGTGCTTGGGTGCAACGCTAGAGTGAGTGCTATGAAAGATATTACCTTTGCTCTCAGAGATTCGCAAATAAGTCACCAAGCCATTAGCTAAGTCTTACGGCTCAGTTATACTCCCTTGCAAAAGTACACATGTGGACACCGCAGATGTGTAGTTGTTCTTATTATATCACTTTCTAGTTTGCTTGGCGTCTACTTGGAGGAATTGTTCCATACCTAAGCAGTACATCATCATCTATGTCAAAATGTCTATTTTGGTTTTCCAGCGCATGGGCAGTTGGTGCTCTTGTGGCGTGGTGGCCGTGCGGACCTATCCAACAAATCACAGGCTACACAGACATCTGCATAGGTCCTCGCATATACCCTCTAATGATGAAATTGACGTCACTTGGACCCTAACAAAGCCTTACATGATTGCAGATACAGAAAGTATAACACTGGCCTTATGGCCTTACTAAAGAGGTATACTCCCTTTCAGGACTTCTCTTCGCAGTCCTCCCACCACAGGGTTTGTATGAACCTCAGTGGGCCAAACTGGCTCTGTGAGACCATGTAAATAATTCATACGGTTGGAACACTGCATTTACTTCAAAGTGCCAACTTAGCCCTAGCACTGATTCAGGATAATCTGCTACATCTTGTACAAGCCAACATTATCTGACCTAATCTCTTCATGTATGTGACTGATGGCCCCAGGTTCACTGCTACCCTACTGGCAAAGCTCAAATCTGGCTCATGACAGCAGGGCTTAATTTGTTAACCAGGTGTTTGGCTTCTGCTATGGAAGGCAGGACCTGCAGACAATTGTCAGTGTAGAAATGTCTGTCCACGCTATGTCCAACCTTATCCTCTTGCTGACTATTATCAATGACATGGTGCTGCAGTACATTTGTATCACAGCAGGAACTCCAAGTTGTGGTGAAGGGCAGCACCTCCAATTCATGTATAGTTAGAGGATCCTAGCATGATGCCGCACAAACTGCAGCAAAAAACAATCATCTGTCAGGAGACAGACTAAGAGAAACATGATCTCATTTGTGTCCACTGATAGCCACTGCATGTTATGGAAAGGTGAAACAGATTGACCTGTAGTATTGACGACCCTAGAGTTGGCCCTAGCAACAGGTATTTATTCAAGTTCCGTGATACAGACAGTAGCATTAAAAACACTAGTTGTTTCTTGCAGTTGTGGATAACCATATGGAGGCATGTACTAATCATGTCTTGTCCTGGTTGACTAACATACGAAGATCAACCTAGATCACTGATCCTACCAACTTTCCTACCTCTGTATTGTAGGCTTTGGCCCTCTCTGGATCTTTAGAAGGTCTCTTTTCCGTACTCCTCAGACTTGGCAGCACAGCATCCTTAGTGGCATGAAGATAAAGCTCTGAAATCTCCACTAATATTGACCTTATCTTTACATGGATAAGGATACAGCTGCGCCATGGTGGTTATGAAATTTTGCCAGACTGTATGTAGTTGCAAATACTCTGGATTTCTTTGTATACCAAATTCATACTGTACCTTTATGGGATAGTGAACATTTGACAAAAATGTTTAACATTGACATTTAGCAGGATTCTACTGCACTGAGTTGTCTAGTGTGACCAAGCCAGCATAGGATGTTATGTGTTCTACCAATTCATCTTTAGTTAGCTTGGAGATGGTCATACACTGCCAGATGCATTGTTTTGTATTGTTGCAGAATAGACACTATGACTTGGACTTGCCATCTTGGGGGTATTTCTCTAAGATAAAGCCACATCCTTGAGGAAGATGTTTCTGCTTTCATGAAGAACAGTGATGGACCTTGCCTGGTGTCCTCCATACTTAGATGCCTGCTTCTCCTTTATCCTGCTAACATCTAACCATCTCAGTTGATAAGGTCAAGCAAGAGGCAGTTATACCTAGAGTGAAAAAACATGTGGTGGCATAACTCTCCCCTTTGCTCAGATGGATTACTACACAGACAAGCTGGGACCCACATGTTATCTCTAAATGTCCAACTAAACCAAGGGCCTTTAGTTTCCTGAAATTAGCTCTTGGAAGACAAACATATACTGTACACATCTACATCCAGCATTGCCTCCTCCAAGCCTAGGTTATTAAGTAGAACATGGTATTTGATTTGCTTTGTCACATTATCCAGTAAAAGATTTTCCAGTGCACTCTATAGCCACACAAATCTAAACTAGTAAAGTAAAGCTAGGAATTATTGGTCAAGGCCCTCAGTTACTCTCTTTCTCAGTACATCTTAGTTTGTTCATAAAGAATTGACCCTCACCCCCATGCTGATAATCACTCTGTTCATTTATAGAAATGCATTGTACTCAAACTGTAACAGTGATCCTCTGTATTACTAATCGGTTTTTGACAGTAATTTTTTTTTCCAATCTAAATTCTAGATTTAGATTTGAAACTGTTTTTTTTAAACTGTCTTTTTGATCTCGGATTTGTTTTTGAACTTCTGTTTGAAATTGTTGATTTTGTAATTAGCTCTGGATACGAATGCCTGCTAATTGGCTAAATGGAAATGGAATATGAAATATGAATGTGAAATAATTACATCTAGATTTTCATCATCTTTATGTACATTCAGTACGTTCATCATTCTGTATTACTTTCCAATACCCCAAATAGCTGAGGTCCAAAACAAGAGCCCTTTTTACCTGGAAATAAATAATGTTTTAATGAAACCTAACTATTTGTAAATGGTCTTTTTTGTGACATTTTCTCTCGGACTATAGTCAGGGTTTTTGTAATCAAAATGGTACTCTTTACTGAAGATTGGTATTTAAAACATTTTGTGATCACTAACCTTTCAATGCTCATCTATAACTTTAAAACCTGGGTTTCAGCTTGTTACCAAGACATGTAGCCTATATTAAAAAAGCTCATTGCTTTGGCAGTAATTACTTCCTTTTCCACCCTTCTTTGATTTTTGGGTGAGTGTTTTGGCAACCAAGAACTGATCGTTCTGAATTAATATCTTGTGTCTATCAAGACAGCAGGTAAAGTCAAAGAAAGCTCAGCCAGTATGTATATGTAGAGACACTAAACAGTTCTTGCCTTGTCTCTCAGTCATAGAATCATATGTTGACATGCAGCTGATAGTGATCCAATGTAAATGTGCCCCAGCTGGCACTTATAAGCAGAGTGAAAGGCAGTAGAAAACAAATTCTGCCAAGCTGATCAAACATTACATAGTCTATTAGAGGAATTGGAGAGAAGTGAAAACAAATAAAAATGTTGTTAATGTAGTGTCTTATGAGTCATTCTGGCTGGACAATACATTAATTTGAGGGATTTCAATTAATTGATTAGAAATTATACCACAAATGAAGTCATCTGGACTTACATCCATAACCCATCATTACCATTTACTTCAAAGGACCATTGTCATAGTTATTGTACTTCAAAAAAAAAAAGCAAGAATCTATCACCTCGCGATGTCCAAATTGAAGCCAGTTGCACACTCATTAACTTTTTCTCTAACAACTATATTGTATATTATTTATCACCCTGCCTGCAGGTTCGTACTTTCTACCACTGTACTTCTGAGTCATGACGGAAAAATAGAATGTTTTGAATCAAGTGCTGTTTTACACGCCAAGAAATAATAAGGGTGAAAGCCATATTGTTAAATTAAGAACATTTCCATTGATTAATGTAATAAATACAACTAAGACTTTTCATACACCAATATATTGGCACTATTGGTTTTACATTGTCTCTTGTTATCATATTTTTGTTAACAGTAAATGAATGAATGCATTGTTCATCCCCCATTCCATTTCTTTTATACTTAAAGGGAAGTGAGTGTCTTGAAAGGCAAAATCTAGTAATCTCAGAAGCTACACACAGGTAATTTTAATTATCTGAATGGGACTTAAGCATCTTTTGAATTTAAGTTGCTGACTCTGAATACAGTATGGTCCTATTGTAGCCCTATTTAATTTTTTTTTTTTTTGTAGTTTGTTAATTTGCCAGATATTTACTTTTTTCACTGTAACTATGCCTTTACACTGTTTGTATGAAAGATTTAATGGCTATGAGAGCCCATCTTTGGGCGTCCATACTGCCTAGTTGCCTAGCAACATGACTTTAACCACTTGAAAGCATATAATGTTTTGCTTCCCAGAATACTTCCCCTTTTGGAAGCAGAAATTTGAGAAAGAAGAAACACACCAATTTCTGACAACTTCACACTTCACAGTTGCAACCACTAAAACTTAATAATCACAAGCACTACATGTTAAATAGTACCACTTCAGTATAATATCTGGCAATCCATCATGCTGAATATTATAGTTCCTCATCAGGTAAACTAGTCTATATATATATACAGGGAGTGCAGAATTATTAGGCAAGTTGTATTTTTGAGGAATAATTTTATTATTGAACAACCACCATG
>JAQQZR010000004.1:10244983-10258498 GCA_030068235.1 Notoglanidium macrostoma
CTGTGCATAATTATTAGGCAACTTAACAAAAAACAAATATATACCCATTTCAATTATTTATTTTTACCAGTGAAACCGATATAACATCTCCACATTCACAAATATACATTTCTGACATTCAAAAACAAAACAAAAAAAAAAATATATATATATATATGTGTGTGTGTGTGTGTGTTGGCTGATTTATAGCCTTGGTTACTGAAACATCCATAACACATCATCAGCATTGATTGGGAAGTACATTGATGAACTATGGTTGTAAACAATGCAGAAAGGTTTATTATTTCCTCTGTTTTCCTTTTTTCCCCAAAATGCCTCTGTAGGAGAAAGACAGAGACATACTAAGACAGATCTCCAGTTAAAATACAATTAACACATGAGGATAAAAGGATAGATGAGTTTAGTGGTTTTCTGTTTGAAAGAAAGAGTTACAACAGTTTATCATGTGTGGTATTCAGAGGAAAGATGGCATGAACCGGGTAGGGCATTGAAACAGTTAAAAAAATTGATCCGTAGTTGCATAAATGTCTTTAAGTGTTTGTCTGATAGTTTGTCCCACATCATTCATATTATGTGAACAAAGAGACCTCATGATATAATGCATTTCTCACCCCTTATATGTGCATTGTCAAGCTAGTAATAGATATTAGATTTCAGCCTTCCCATCTAATATTACAACCAGCCATCACTGATCTGAAATCAGAATAACATGGTCACTACAACCAAGTACCTTCAAATAACTCCTGTAGGTTGTCCAGGTTTCTGCTCCCTACACAAAGATGGGAAGAAAGACAGCTTTGTGAAATATAAGGTAGGAGGTGGTCTTGGACTTGCATGTAATAATTTTCAAAAATTCAATTTTGAAAGGGCTGCACTTGCACAACTTGGATGGCTATGGATTTCATAGCCAGTGTTAGCCTGAAGGATATGTGTGCGGCCTCCAAGGTGTGGAAATTGTGTTTATATATAGTTACCAGACTGAAGGTCTGTTTTGGTGATGGGTGATAGAGGAACTGGGTTTTCTACAGGTTTATGGACTGCAGAAAATTAAGTAAAGGTGTTGTCATCAGCACACTACAAATGCTTGTGGTGGAGACTTTTATGTTGCCTTCCCAAACCTTTTGCAGCCAGGGACCCCTTTAACCATAAAATATTCAAATATTAGTGTACTAATACTATTTACTGGAGGCATTGAGTTTTTTATTTTTGGACCAATGATAGAAACACAGTTGGTTCAAGCTGTCATTATTTATAGGCATCATGTATTAAACATTATGGATTAAACTCCTTCAATTCAATTGACCAGTTAATTGTCTAATAACTAAAGGTACTTAATGCTAAATTTGATCATCATCATCATCATCATCATCATTATAACCACTATAATATGATAATGATGACATTTGTAGTCTTCTATAATTATCTGTAGCATAAAAATTATACCCGTTATATATTATATAAGACCAAGTACAATATAACAATAATTATGAATAATATATATTAATTATAACTACTACAACAAAATAACTATTTAACTCTCCATAAGTCATAGTATTAAACACAGAACCAAAACATTTCTCTGGCCCTGTTTACAGTTAGTTTTAAAATGCATCTTGAGTGGTCGAGTCAAAAGTGGACTGCTGAGACACATCGCCATGTACACCTGTGTCTCCATGGTGTCTACTTGTGTTCAGATTTTGTTATTGCTTGCGTCACTTCCACTAGAAGATCAAAGGGAGCAGAGTTATGTTAAAAACTTTAAACCTGTAACATACCTTCATTATTTTCTTGCACTGCAACTACATACAGCAGTGCTCCTTTCCATTTTTTCAGATGTTGAGGTGCTGTCACAAAAACAACCATCATGTCCTGGATTAATGGCATATTTCCCTGTTACATCCTTGCCTGGGACACATTAGCATTTACATTCAAAAAGGTATGTGGTTAAATGCATCCCAGACCACCTTGGCAAGTGGTCTGAGTGAATGCATCTTGAATGCATCTTAGTGGTCATTTAAACTTGTATTTAGCGGTGTCCAGTTGTGATCTGATTGCCCAAGATACTTTTTAATTCCAAGTATAAACCTAACCCATAACACTTCAATCTAAAACTCATCTTCAAGCATCAGTAATCAAAGACAGATGATAGAGAAGGAACATAACATGGAACATGGAATCATCAAATTCAAAGACAACTCTTTCACATTTCACATTTCTTTCAGATTTCAAGATAAGATCCCAAAACACTGTGTCTGCACATTGACTACGATCAAATCAAACTGAATCAGTTGAAATTCAGATGCTGTTCATAAATTAGGCATCAAGAGTTTTGGCTCCAGCTCCTTCTCCACAGAGCCGTTTCATAGTGTGGCAACCAACCGGCAAGAGGAGAGAGCATGTGGGAAGCAAGTCACAATGTTTTATTCATGGATGGATTTGGGGTGTTGATGAAATCTCAGATAAGTTGAGAACAGTGGTGTGACCCATGATTTACCCCTTAAAATCCCAAGACCAGTTAGCAGTCCTGACATAAATTTCATTTTTTTTTTATTACACACCTTTCCTATTAGTGTCACTGTAGTTACTGAATAATATCCTTTAAAATTAACTACTGAAAAATAAGACGGAACTTTATGTGAGCTGGGATTAATGTGAGATGTGTCTGAATTCTCCTTCATCCACAGTATGCATTAAGTAAGGTGTAACACACAACAGGTTACGCTCTTATTGGAAAATAATCCACACTAGTACAACCCTGAACCAGATTATTCTCCTATCCTGAAATATATTATTCGTCTTATACCACAGCAATTTGCTATTCATTACAACATTACATCATTTTTTATTTGTTAGTGAATGTCATGTCATTTTTCCTTTGACAATTAATAGTTACCTTTAATGTATTTAGCATTAAATATAAAACCAGTTAACACTTGTTATAGCAATTACAACAGTCGTTCCCTCACCAGCCTCTCTATTTTTTTCATTTGATGTTAATAAGACAAGAAAGGCAGCTTGTCATGTTACTGAGAAACTGGTAAGCGCAAACTCCTCTGTCAGAAAATTTACTGCCACAGTATGCTGACACTTACATTATGTTTACTTAAACTCATTACAGAAAACTTTACAATATTGACAATTATAATTTTTTCTTTCTTTAAAAAAAAAAAAAACCCCAAAAAAACATATCTGCCATATAAGGCTCGGGGAATTATCTGTTACTGTAGGAACAATAAAATATTAGAACAAATACATTAATATAAACCTGTCATTTATACTACAGTTCTGCTACTGTTCGAGTTGTCCTCATATATGAACATGTCCACACATTCTGATTGGAGAAATCATTATGAACATTAGGAACTTTTAATCCAAATCTTCATCAAGTGTGTGACTATTATGGTTTCATAACTACAGATTTGGTTATGCCTCTACAAGTAGCCATGCTTATTTGGTTTTCAAGAAAGTTTCATAAATTTAATTCAATTTACTGGAGTGTAGTATTAGTATTGGCTCGCTTTCTATTCAGCAGCAATAGTACAGAGTGATGGATGGTGTAATAGTAAATTAAATAAAGTATCTTATACAACGGTTATTTTTAGTCCACTAATTTGACTGGTCGAGGGGTGATCTAAAAGTGCTGTTATTTCATGATAAGAGTGCTTGGACATTTCGCTGGGTGTATAACTCATTACTTTCAGCCATGTAAAATTCCACTTCAAAACAGTTACTACAGTTGTGTTAGTGACATCATCAGTGGACATGGAAAATTATAATTTGCAGGAATATAACTTTTGACTTAAAATATGAAAGATCATCAGATGAAGATGAAAAGGAAGAAACGATGACAGTTTTACTGGAAGCACCATTAATGGAATGGGAAAATCAGTGTGAGCTAGCTAGCTAGCTAGCCAGTGGGGGTAGCTTCTTCAGGATCTACTTCCACTCTGGAGTAATAATAAGCAGAATATTTGGCCATATTTTGTCCAAAAAGGTCAAGGTCAAGGTCATGCTGTTGTATTGAATATCAGTGTGGCTGTAATTCGCTACCGCACTCAGCCCTTGTCCTCATCCCTGTGACTGAATCACAGCCATGCTGATATTTTAGTACAGCAGTACTTCTTTTCTTATGAAGATGATTATCATAGTGATGACACTGAACTTTTCATTGTTTTGCTATTCTGCCGGTTCAGTTATAAAAATGGAAAGACGTTTGATTGGTTGAAACTCTACAATCAAATGTTTTAATCACAATTACTGACCACAACCTCATATAACAGTACGTACCTTGAGAATTGCAAATATACTATAAATTCCAGATTGATAAATAAACAAAAAATACATATAATGTTTTAGCAAGGCAGCATGTGAGATAATTGAGCCAAAATGATTTGAGAATTTTTGCTTGTGTCCAAATAAGAGTACTTTTCTATGTGTGCATCCAGATGTTTTAAGAAGAGCCAGAAAAGGATGGTTTAGTGGCGCCTCAGGCGTGGTGCATGTGGGGTTAGCGTGGGAGTAGAGTGAGCGAGAGAAAATGAAAATGCAAATAAAAAAAGCATAGAGAGGCAGACGAAATAAAAGTGGAAAGTGAAAAATACAGAGAGAAAGTCAGTGATATAGAGTGTAAATAGAGCCTATAGGCCTGCCAGGAAAGAACAAGGAAGAAAATACATACACATGCACTTATAGATGTACACAGCAGCATGCACAGGCACAGCAGAGAGCTGCCATGATCCTCACCCATTGCATTGTGGGACGTCAGTGATGCACACTGAGCACGGCAGGATCTGGGGAGCTTTTGGCTGCTTTACACAGGCATAACTAAAAATATAGAGGTATCTTTTATGCCAACATATGTTGTCACACTGGGCGGTCGTTTGGCAGCGGCTCAACAGTTTACAAACTGTTCTCCTTTTTTGATCATATTTTTCAGATGAAGGAAAAAATCGAATGACCCTCAACACCTTTAAGCAAGACTGCTAAAACAAAACGGAGGCACATTTATGTGAATTTGGGTGCACCTGCACTCCATGGTTCATCCCTTTCCTCCTTCTCTTCACAAATTTGCTCTCAATAACGATTTCAACAGCTGAGACAACATTTCAACAGATTTCATCATAGCACTGGAATATGTACTGACTGCTAACCCAAAACCTACTGTATCACTTGTTCTTGTTTTTTTTCCTCTCTCACTCACACTCTACATCCATCCTCCTACACATTCCCAAGCACTGCTAACCCCCACCATCCTGCCTACTAGCAGCACCCCCCTTAGTCCACTTCTCCTCTCCTTTCCTCTCCTCTTCTGGCTCTGACGGCTCACTCGTGGGCTGGTTGCATAATGCCCACGGCCTGTTCAATTACTGAGAAATGCTCCATGGCTGTGCTGTTTGAGTGAAAATCAGTGAGTTGATCTGGATGAAACTTAAGCCTTTGTGAAGTGGACTTTTTGCTCTTCCTCTCCTTTCTTTGTCTAAATATAGTCAGGATCTGTATTCTGAAAGAAACTTGCACTGAAAAACCACCGATATCAGAGAAAAGATCCATGCCAAAGAGGATGATTTCCACCACTTTCACGAGCCAAGAGTCAGGGCAAGGGAGGTGTGAGTCATAGATGTGCAGAAATATACAGTATGTACTTATGATTGCATGTAAGAAATGGAAGAAAAAAGATTATTCATTCATTTTCAGCAACCGCTTTTTCCTGGTCAGGGTGGAGGTGTATCTGGAGTCTATCCTGGAAGCACTGGATGCTAGGCAGAAATACACCATGCCAGCTCATCATGGTAAAAAGGAATATATTTACATTTATTCAATCCCCCAAGTTTTCTCCATAATATAGTCATGGCCATTTACTACGCATCAGGCAGCTCTCCTCTATCACTCTCTTAGACTCCTGTGGACCTTCATCACAGATTCAAACTCACAATCTCCAGATGATATGGTGAATTGCACCACTTGAGAGCCCCTTACATTTATTGATTTAATAAAGTTTTTTAATGCATTGTGACTTTACCAAGTGTGATGCAATACATACAATCTAGCAGATAACTGCAACTACTAAAAGTAACAATGAAATAAATATACGCAGATCTGTTTTCCAACAATTGTAGCTTTCTTGAAGTGTTTTACCTGAAGCATTTTCTGAAAGGGAAGCCATTTGTTTCAGGGCATTTTTTCCCCCAACCAGCCTTTCAGTATTCTGCATTTTGTTTCAAGAGTGCCACTCCACATAGACCCAATGTTTGAATATTAACAAGTCTAGGGATTAACAGTGCAGTGCTGTACACTCATTTTGCTTTATTTTTTAATATTCTATCATGGTTTGGTATTAATCTGAATAAGTAATTGCTATATCGGTTTTAAGTGTGTCAAACTGTACTGCTATCTCTCTTCACCAATTTTATTATCAGTATCTATCTACAAGTCATACTTTTTTCAACATACTTGTTCTTTTATAAATATAATCCAAGTTTATTCAGTGCAATGGAAAAACATTGCACTGAAAAGCTTGGGTTATATTTATTAAATTAATACTGTATAACATCACTGTATAGATAAAAGGTTCCATCGAGCACCCTAAAGTGTTTGGTGTGTCTCCCTGGGGCCTATCCTATCAGAGACGGTTTAATGCAAAAAAGCTAGAACCAGTTACCTTACCAAAGACTGTTCTTCATCATCCATTGTCACAGAGTAGCACAGTTAAAGATTTTGGAATGGAAAAGAGCCAAAAATGACAAAAAACATTTAACAGCAAATGTAGTCAACATACTAGAACTACTGAATTAACTCATGTCCAATTGTAAGCTTATAATGTTGTTTTACAGAAGTAGATTAAATTATAAATATAAATGTAGGCATGGTGACTTTTAGTGAAATTTGAATCAAATCTTTAAAGGTCAACTATATAGGATTCAACCAACTGAATGCCACCCCCCAAACATCACTTTCCAAACATTTATTAGACTGTACGGTGGCCATCGGGTGCCTGTAGCATGCTTACATTTGCACTTCGTTGTGTTTTCTTGTGCTAGATAGTACGTATGATCCTCCATTTTACAAAATTTGGGTTCTCAAACTTGTTGGCCAGCACCAACAACACTCATTCCTCATTCTTTTGTCTTCCTTCTAGATTTATACTGCTACTTGTAAAAATGCAGAATGTGCTCTCTAGAGGTTTGTCCATCCTGGGCTACTGTAGCGATGTGCCAATAATATTTCACTAATGAAAACATACATATGAATGTTATATTCCATTTCTGCTAATAGCTCACCCTAAATCCTACATAGTGGACCTTTAAATGGCACTTCATTTTCACTTTTTGTGGTAAACAGATTTTAAAATGATTATTAAAACAATTTAACATTTTACAATGTATAACTACTTCTATTTGAGATACATTTCAATCCAGGAACACATGTACTTTTCAGATTTATATATAGTAGAAACTGTCATCATTTCATAATGTGTAGGGTTTTCATAAGCTGGCACACTACATTCAATCTTCAAAAGAATAATCAAAGAACCCAGAAGGTTTGTAGGTTGGACTATTTGTCTAAGAGGGAAGACATGCTTATGTATATCATTTATCTCCAGTCCAAACAGATCTAATCTCTGTGAACTAGGTCATCTGATAAACCCAAGATGGCACAAAAGAAAAGGAACTAAATGGACGTCTTCCAGGAGAGTTAGTGTTCTGAAGAGTTTATTTTACTTCAGCATGATAGGTCAGTTACATGCTACATTCAGCTTGTAAACATTAATAATGCTCCAGATCTCACCTGGAAATTATCCAACAATAAGAAAAGAATAGGAAGGAAATACAATACAAGTACAATACAATACAATATACAATCCATGCAATACAAGTGCATTTCATACTGCCTATTTTCAGTTGGAGAAGATACAACCATTCGCGTCAGCAATATTTATAACAGCATGTCAGCATGCAGTATTTGTTGAAGCTATATATCACTTGGCAGACTGTGATTCCAGCAATGCAATCCTACCTCTCTCTTGGCAGAGGGCAGATGGTAGTATATCGTTACCTTGTGTGTGACTACATGAGATGTTTGTCAGGTCACAACCTTCCGAATTAAACAATGATGTGTATTTAAGGTAGCTTTAAAACATCTTAGCATCAGTTTAGCTTCTAGAAAATCTAAATGGTTATCTTCCAAAAAAAATAGTAGTGGATGGATAGACAAGTTTTAATGGATTTCAAAACTCATTATTTAACAACCTCTTACAGTACACACACACACACACACACACACATTTGCCTTACTATTCTTGTGAGGATCTTTCAATGACACAGTTATTAATGCAAGCAATACCATGCCTACACATAAAACTAAAAATTGTTTCCCTCAAAAATTGTGGAGGTATTTGGTCAGATATTAAGAAACAATATGCCTACACACATGCGCACACACACACACACACACACACATGCACAGCTCTGGTTTCATTTTCCACTCCCCAATCCAAGTTATCTCCTGACTTCATATTCATCTATTCAGACTAAGAGACAGTCTTGTGCTGCCACTCTTCATCCTGTATGTCAAACAAACAATGATGTGAGGATGTTCAAAGGGCGTAATTTCCAGATATTTTTATCATGCAACATTTTCTTCACATGCAGTACACAGTACACTACACATTTTATTTCTCAACAGAATTTTTAACTACTAAAAACACTCATAATCGATACCTGGCAAGTCAACTGCTGCTATCATTCCATATTTATCTGTCAGTCTCAGATCAGTGTTGAGATTTCAGCTTCATGTAATGGATATTAGACAGCACCATGTTTATATCAGTGGCTCTCCATCACACCAGTGCCTGCATTGTGTTATGATTGGGTGCTTTAGGACTGTGGATCTAGTACGACTACTGTATTGGTAACAACACTATATCAGATTAGTGTAGATCCCAATGTGGTCTTCTGCCATTGTAGCCCATCTGCCTAAAGGTTTGGCATGTTATTCATTCTGAGATGCCTTTCTGCTCACCATGTTTGTAAAAATTGGTTATTTGAGTTACTGTAGCTTTCCTGTCAGTGGCTATTCTCCTCTCATTTCTTTTATCACCAAGGCATTTCCACCATCAGAAATGACATTTGATGGAGGTTTTTTGACATAAGCATACTTGGTCCTACTACCAGTGTTCTTTTTTTCAAGAGCGTGCAGAAAGATTAGTTTTTGAGTTTGAAGTCAGAATGTCTGAGAAAAAAGTCGGAAATCATTTCTGAGAAAAAAAAGTCAGAAATCATTTCTGAGAAAAAAAAGTCAGAAATCATTTCTGAGAAAAAAAGGCAGAAATCATTTCTGAGTAATAAAGTCATAAATAACTTGATTCATTATCGTATGAGTCCATGTGCCAGAGTGCATTAGGACCTCAGGCAGAATACTTCCGTTGCCATAGATGATGTGCCCATAGTAATTCCACACCTAGAGGATTAATTAGCTTGATAACCTGCTGCATCACATCTTGTTGCACAACAAATCCCCTCTGAAGTGCATGATGATGGATCCAACAATAGCCTTGCATTTGGCCATTTCTCAATAGGTCCTCCTGGACAAAGGATATTGGACTACCTGTCTTAAATCCGAATGATTTTTCCTTTGTTACAGACCCAGTTTGCGGCATGATGATGTGTTGATTATGTTCCAGCAGACAAAGAATCGCCTTATTATTAAACCCAATTCCGAAATATAGCTTAATAAGTGAATTCATGTCATATATCTCAGACATTAGCTACTTATGACTTTTTTCCTCAGAAATTATTTCTGACTTTTTTTTCTCAGAAATTCTGACTTTAAACTCAGAAAATACCCTCCCCATGCGCGCTCTCTCGAAGAGAAAAAAAACCCACTCATAGGTGGCCCTAGTATGCTTCTGTAAATTTCTGACTGCTCTGTGCGTGTGATAATGCCACGAGAGCAGCAGCTTGTTTAATACTCAAACTAGCCCATCAGGCTCCAACAATATGGCCAAAGTCAAAGTCACTGAGATCACATTTTCCCCATTCTGATGTTAGATGTGAACATTAACTGAAGCTTTTGACCTGGATTGGCATGATTTTATGCATTGTGCTGCTGCCACATGATTGGTTGATTGGATAATTGCATGAATGAGCAGGGCTATGGCTGATAACACAGGTGTTATATGTAGTTTTCCTTGCTGTGGCATACCTTTCTATTTGGTTTATTAAACTTTAATCAAAGCATTAGCATGGGAAAATACAAAAATATGCAGTGTATGAGAATCTGAAACTGAGAACAAGAGCCTAGCTTCTCCACTAAACTGGTGTTCTTTGTTTGGTTATGGGCTGTCATGCATTGTAGATTTTCAGACTTGCCATACTTAGAAGTAAATAAAAGGAAATTTTTTATATTTTATAAAAAATATATAATCTAAAAAATATTATTATATTTTTATGTTTTATAATTTTTAAAATATTTTATATATATTAATACATTGTAATCTATCAAACTTCAGCAGGATTCTGAGCAATTACAAATGGATAAAATTAGTCTTAATCATGGTGTAAATCCATATGAACTCCCAAACAGAGTTTTCCCATATTACATGCACATCTGTCCACTTGACATTTTCCTGCTAATAAAGCAGTAAAATTATAAATTACACATGCAGGCCATGTATTAAATATAATGAGAATACACACACACTGATATTTACCCTAAAACTCTGTATAAAGTGACAAAATACTTAGATAATATGAAAATTTCATGTAGGGAAGATTTAGAAAGTTTTAAAATTCCATAGGGTGGGGAAAACCTTTAACCTTAGGTAATTAAAAATTCACATTAACATGCAAGTTCACTTTTCACCTAAAGCCAAATGAAAGGAAAAACATTAAGCATTTTACAAAAAGAACATAAAAGGGTATTGTATTATATATTAAAAATCTTAATGTATAGTTTTATAGTATAGTATAGTACATACACCTTTCAGAATATTTTTACATTTACTTTTAAACTACTGGTGCAAATTCTATTTATAGAATTCATAGAATAGGTAGATCGGTAGAGTACAACCTGAGTCCATTTAACCTGTATGAAATAATGTTATGCCATAATATCTACTGAAGGAAGAAAATGCCAATTATAATGTACTTTGTTTCTCAAGTTATTGCAGTCCATTGTACAGCTGTTCCTTTCTTTTACCATGATTGTCATGACTGCTGCTGTGGCAGTTTACAACACAACAATAGAAACTGACTAACTCTGACAAAATGGTGGATCACCATAATAATATATATAATAAGGCATGAGATCATAATTTTTTCATGACATTTTGTTGAGTTGCTCTTTAAGCAAAAACACTAACTGGGATCTAAGTTGCTCTTGTTGGCTTTATTTTGCTCATCATTCTGACACTTGCCAGAGCAGAAAATCATTAGATTTTCATTCCCTCTTGATCACACTGAGCACACATTGGATCTCAGTTTAAGGTAGCGATTGCAGTCACTTTTCTCCTCTTCTTTCAGAAATAAATGTTGTCATTAACCTATGATGTATAAATCACTTAAGGATTTATTGCTTAAATATAGTTTGCACTTTAAAAATCTACCTCTTCACTTTGATCTATAGTTACTGTTCATCGTACATGTCTTGCATTCACTGTCGATGCACCTATTGTCTGTCTTTTGTCTACTGTCTGCTCACTGTTGTTTGTCTATTGTCTTGGACCACACTAGAACACACTGCTACATGCTGATTTCAACAGTAAGGCAAAACAGAAATTTAATATCTTGGAATTCCTCATCAAAACTAACTCGTCTTGCAGTCATTCCAAAGCATTAGATGTAACTTTAAATGGTTAAAAAGTGTGTGCCGTTTCTAATACGTAAATAATTGTAATCATTGGCAAACTTGCTGTGGAATAAGAGCAATAAAACATTTCAGAAAATGCTGTTATATGAAAATAACCACATTTTAACTAATTTTCCTATAACAGTATGCCTCACTATGTTTTGTTGGTTAGTTATTCTTAAAAGTGACGAAAATAAGACTTTTTATTGGACACACTTCTTCTCCTTGTTTATAATGAGCTCAGTCAATGGGAACCATTCTCACAGGGTTAAGCATGATCACACCATGGCCCTGAAAAATATTAACTAGAAGAACATGTTCTTGTAGGTGCACTTCAGAGTTGAAGCTTTTCTACTTGCACTTGAATTCATGATGTTCTCTTCGAAATTCAATAACTGAAAGACTATGAAAAATGTGCCGTCAAATAATTTTGCTGTTCCTAAATGATTCTTGGCCAGAAAAAGTAAAAGTGGAGTTTTGAACAGACTGTACCAGTGTTTTAAAAGATTACAGTCTCACTAGTGAATGAGTCATGGTGTGCCGCTGTGTTTGTGTCTACCTGTGTTCCAGCCACTCCAAAAAAATAAGAATTCTAGCAGTCTAAAAAAAATTCAACTCCTTAAGTTTCCTTAACAACAAACCAACAAGAACAATGGGCCATGTATTTCACAACTGCAGAAGCAAAGCTCAGAGGTTAAGGAAGCTCAGACGGGCAGAAGCTGGTGAGCTTTATTCAAATGCGTTGGTCTTAGAAGTCGCATGAAGACCAGAACATTAATAGGAACACTCTGGTGTCCTATATACTGGATATACTGAACACCTGGCCTCTCTCTCTATTTCTGTCTTTTGCTCTATTATTTTTCTTCAAATCATTAACTCCAGCACCATCACAGTGTCAGATTTTTTCACAACCACCTCAAGCTCCATTTCCATCATGCAGCAGCCCCATTGTGGGTTAGAAAACAGGGTTGGGAGGGTTACTTTAAAAATGTTTTCTGATACAATTACTAATTACCTGCTAAAAATGTACTCAGTAACTTAATATAATTACCACAAAATTAAAGTAATGCAAGTGATTATTTTTTGTTACTTTTGGATTACCTCAATGCCAAATATATATATATATGGATTGGTTTGATTTTTTCAAAATATTATGTACAAAAGATATTTATTTAAAATATTTATTTGCAGAATTTTAATCAGCACTACTACAGACATTTTTCTTAACAATGCTTAATTAAAAAGCAGTTCAATAATTACAACATTAGTGATATTTACCAGATAATCTGTAACAGCATGTTAATACAGCAGATCATTTTATGGAGTGCTCATGTCAACCAAATGAATGGTAAACTCATTCAGTATAAGAATTATATATGAATATTACTGTATATATACTCAGACTAACTCAAGGTGATGGTATGTAGTCTACATCATTTACTGCTTATCACTTTCTTAATCATTTATCACACTTTTTGCAGCTTTGTGTCTGTATTTCAAGCCATGATTTGTCAGATTTCAAACAGAGAAATTCAAAATAAAGATAAAATAAATATCAGCTGCCTGTTTCAATCACTGAAACTCTCAGGGCTGTCATATACAGTTGTGCTTGAAAGTTTGTGAACCCTTTAGAATTTTCTATATTTCTGCATAAATATGACCTAAAACATC